>JAQZBX010053555.1:0-18856 GCA_029593785.1 Cabassous unicinctus | reverse complement strand
AAGGAGGCTCTCAGGAGGCAACTCTTAGGCACCCTACAACACTAGGCTAAGTTTCAATTTCAAGAGCAAAGGCTTATAAGCATAGTCGTCAATATCAAGGGCCCATCAGTGGATCATCCTCCTTCACCAGTCATTGCTCCTGCACTTGGGGGACTGTTGCTGCTCCATTAGAGAATGTGGCAGAGCTCTCCAGGATGGGAATTCCATATTCTCTCGGTTATTGTGTGAGTCTCCACCCACTGTGACAATGCCCCGTGAACATCTGAACATATTTACAAACTTTATATGTATGCCAAGGTGAACTTCCTCCCATATATCCCTCATCACTGACACCCCACACCAATGATCCTCCCCTGCTCCAGTTGTAACCTTTCTGTGATCCAAAGCTTCTTTAAAAATGAAGCCAATAAAATAGCCAAATACAACTAACAGGAAAATGAAATAATAATGATAGGTTTAAATATAAGAAACAAAATACATAAAAAAAAATTTTAAAGTAAAAATAAAATAAAATTAAAAGTTAGGATATTAAAAAATAATGAAAAATAGTTAAAACATTTTTTTTTGACATTTTGCCTTTCATCACTGTAATATCTGGTGTCCTGTATGTATAGTGACATTTTCTTCCATTTATTTCCCAGTGTCTTACTTTTTCTCATTTTGTTTTCAAAGAAGTTTTAGGTCACAGTAAAGTCACCCAGAATGCAGGGGACTCTCATATACCCAACATACTCCCCTTTTTCCCCCTTCCTGTATTAATACCTTTTTATATGTGGGTGGTACCTTTTTTACAACTGGTTACAAATAGTGAAACATAGCTACTAAGCATGGTTTACATTATGGTTTACATTTTAGACCATACACTTTTATACATTTTGATAATATTTACCATGGCCTGTGTCCATCATTGCAAAATCATGTAGAGTACCTCCATTGCCCACTAAATACCCCATTCCATCTATTCTATTTCTCTCTCCCCCTCCGCTCAGGGCCCAAGGTGACTGCCTGGCTTCACTCCTTAGATTACAAGATTCATAGTTACATGCAACAACACTGAGGTCTTGACACACTGGTTTGTCCTCCCCTATTAGGAACCGCCCATTCTCTCAAAAGACTCCTGTCCCTCTGTGAACATGTCAGTCCTCCCAAGGATGGGAGTCCAACTCCTTCCCACTCATTGTGTGGGTCTCCACCCACTGATACAACACATTATGACAAAATGATCATTCGTACACTCCCTAGAAGCCTGCTACAGGTGTGCCCTGTCCCAAATGCCCCACTATCTAATACCCTAAACCAATAACCCTTCCTTGTCTTATTGCCATAAGAGCATTGAAGGGATATGACAGGAGGATAGTGATATTATTGGGTTGGGAAGTGCAGGTTTGACAGGTGGGTAGGTTGGGGAGGGTGGTTTTGAAGGTCTAGGGAACTGGGTGGAGGGTTGGGAGAGGGACCTGGCTAACACGGGATTGGTGGGTCTGTTTTTCTTCTGTGTCTGTCTCCTCTTTAGGTGGCAGCGGGAACCAATGCTGGGAACTTCCAAAGTGGGAGAGAGGCGCTCAATCTCCTGCGCCACCTCAGCTCCCTGGACTGCTGTGTCTCTTATTGTCTCTCCTCTGTGTCTCTTTTTGTTGCATCATCTTGCTGAGCCAGCACTCCACGTGGGCCAGCACTCCACGTGGGCCAGCTCGCTGCTCGGGCCAGCTTGCCGTGTGGGCCAGTTTGCCTTTCACCAGGAGACCCCAGGAATCGAACCCTGGACTTCCCATATGGTAGATGGGAGCTCAACTGCTTGAGCCACACCCATTTCCCTGGTGAATTCCTTAATATCACTGATCTGAGCTTATTTAGTGAATGCACTCAGCAATAAGAGATGGGACCATATTCAATCTCAAAACTAACATTATCCATTCTTGTATTCCAACTTTCCAAAATCTGGAAGCTCCTTATGACAACTCAACTCCTCCCTCCCCCACCCTGAAAACAATCAGAGTGAATTCTCTACTATTTTTGAGAAGTCTACTGTGTGCATGGACCTGTACTGTATGTCATGGGGAGTCATACAAAGAGAAGGATGCCTACATCCTGTCCTTTGAGACAGTTTATAATCTAGGCAGCGCATGGCAACAGAATAGCGAAGAAGGCACAAATGTGACCAAATTTTGAGAAACACTCATCTCAACCAACAGTCAATCAATTAACTCATTTGCAAGTAGTAATTCAACCAGTACTTACAAACCTGTCATGGCAGGAAACTCACCACAAACTTGCCAAATCTCTACAATAGGAGTTTCAGGTCAGTTTTGAGGTATAATTTCCCTCCCAGTAAGATGCAAGAGTGGCATTTAGAAGATTCAGAATGACTCCCAAAATAATCAGAAAGAAACAATAGCTTTTTTCTTCTTCAAATGGTGAAACTTCAGTTTTCTTAAGGGAAATTCTAGTAGGCAGATAGCTGGACGTGCCTGAGCATGTACAGTCCCATGAAGAGTCCTGAAGTCTATAAAGTCCACCTGAGAAAGAATTGGGGGTTCAGGTTCCCGATGTAATTCCAACAAGGGTGGGGCCTCTGAGTGCCTAATACCATGTTTGGCCCATGGCAGTTGCTCAGAATAGGAATTTTAAAACTTGAGTGAGCAAATCCCATTATTTTCTCAGGCCCATTTAGGGTGGTCACTTTACAAGGTCTTTTGGGGACTATAGGGCCTGGGGTTAGAGGCAGAGGTGGGGCGCGGGGTATACGAGAATTTCTCTCTGGGCTGGTCCAAGAATTAGGGCATTTATTCTTCGCTCCTTACTTGGTTTAGATGTGTTGGTTGGCTGTTTTAAATAGACATTTTCCCACAAGATGAGTGTATAACACAGAGATCTCAGAGAGGCAGGACAATAAACTGAAATATTAGTTTGTTTCTTTTCTCATATCTTTCATGCAGCCCATGACCCCTTTCATCACTACTTTCAAACAGGTTGTCAGACTTTGTAATTACTTGGTTTAGAGGTTTGGGGAGCAAAGAAGCAGAGGCGGTCTGAACGCAGAGGAGTTTCCTAACTTCTGTAAAAGGCAAACCTCATTGAATGGCCTGTGCTCGTGGTGTTGGAAAGGGAGGCAGAAGAGCTTTCCTGACTGAGGGTGGGCAGACATCTGTGAATCCCATGAGTGGTGGAGGTCCCCTGGAGGGGTTTAGACCTCAAAAGGCAGTGGTTCCGTGGATCCAGCCTCTCCCAACATTCCCTTCCCCAGCAGTGGCAGTGGAACTGCTGGACCTCAAGGGACCACCTGGGTGGGCCACAGTTCTTTCAGCCACAACCCAAGTAGGACAGCAACCGGAGTCCCCAGGCACTTTCCCACAGGTGCTGGGCAAGACACCAGAGCCTCCAAAATATCTTGAGTGAGCTTGAATTTCCTCCTGGCATTGAATGGCACCTGAGAATCAGTGTTATGTTGAGTTAAAGAAAGTGTTATTTCTTATTTCTCTGATTTTCCTGCTATATCAGTATCAGACAGGTTTTCAATTCTGTCAGCACATTTTCAGGCTTGAAGTAAGGCCAAGTCCTGTGTTAGTAAGTCAGTCTCAAGAATATCTCTTACTGGAGCTGTTTTAATAGCAGACATTACTTGGGCTCAGTCAAATAGTGAAACAATTTTTTCCATACAAGATTACTTTAGAATGAAAGCTCCACAAAGGTGGGTTTTTTTTGTTTTTTTTTTAAGATTTATTTATTTATTTATTTATCCCCCCCTTGCTGCTTGTGTTTTACTGTGTCCATTTGCTGTGTGTTTCTTCCGTGTCTGCTTATCTCCCCCTTGCTGTGAGGTCCTGCTGCATCAGCCCACCGCGCCGCGCAGCCGGCCTGCTCTCCCAAGGAGGCCCCTGGAAGCGAACCCAGGGCCTCCCGCATGGTAAAGGAGGGCTCTATTCATTGAGCCACACCCACTTCCTGCTGTGAGGTCTTGCTGCATCAACCCACAGCGCTGCGCGGGCCGGCCGGCCTGCCCTCACAAGGAGGCCCCTGGAAGCGAACCCGGGGCCTCCCATATGGTAAACGGGAGCTCTATTCATCGAGCCACACCCGCTTCCCCAAAGGTGGGATTTTTGACCACTTGTCCATTGCTGCATCCTCAGTCCCTAAAATATTGCTTGGCACGTAGTATAGTCTCAGCAAATATTTATTGAGTGATTGAACTTATTCATTCTAAATAGTTGCATTTTGAAAGGGTTTGTGGGGTTTACAAAAAGACTTAAAGATCTAGTCTTGTTCCTCTGTCAGATTATAATCTATTATAGCATGAATTCTCTACCAGGGCGAAGTAGTCCCAAGGGATGAAAATTGTTAATTGGGGTGGTGAAAAACTCTTATACTTGTTATATAGAAAGCACAGGTATGCTTATTTTTACATCTACACTTTATATGTGGCATTAAAATTTCATGTGTGGGGCAATGAAGGATAAAAAAAAAATGTCTAAAAATACTCCTGGGGCTGGGAGGAGGCAAGAGTGAAAAAAAATTGGGAAATACTGTAATAGAGTATTGATGATTTTAAAGACAGCTGTAACATTTCCCTTGCATCCATAAATTGTCACTTCTGCCCTTTGTGTATTGAACATCTTTGTAGCTCCTCAGACTTGGCGATGTGACAGAAAGTTAGCAGGTAAAGAGCAAACTCCCTAATGTAATATTTAAGACACTTTTTGATCTGGCACCTGCTCACTTCTCCACCCTCATCTTTTGCCAATCTCCCTTCATTTTGTCACAGAAAATGCTAACAATTTATCCAAATTCTTTCTCTTTATAAGAATTTCTTACAAAGAGAAATTCTTTCTCTTTCTCTTTCTCTTTGCAAATGCTCCTCCCTTGGCCAAGACTGTTCTTCCCAACCCTCCTGCCCGTCTTCAGTACTTTGGTCCTAGTGAGATGTGCTTCCTCCTGCAAGATCGCAGGTACCCTGCGTGCTCCCCCATCATAGAGCACCTGTATCACGTGACACTGTGGTCGGCCATCTACAGCTATATCCTTCCTCCCCAGACTTCAAATTCCGTAAGACAAGGGGCTGCGACCCACTCATTAATTCTAACTTCCGGACCCAGTACATTGCTTAGCTCTTAAAAATATAACTGAATGAGAAAACAAGATAAACAAGACATTTTTCAGAAAGTGCTCATTGGTGCAAATTTAAAAACAATAATTAAAGTACCATTTCCAAATGTATTAGACAAAGCAGTTTATCCACAGCAGCTTCACGAATCCTCAGGATAACTCTAGGAAGCAGCCGCAGTTAGCCCCATTTCACAGTTGAGAAAACTGATGGCAGTCTGACTCAAAAACAAAACTCCTTAACTTTCACACTCGAAGCTGCACTGCTAAGCTCCAACTGTGTTTGCTGCTGAGTGAGGAGGCATTAATTGTAGCAAATAAGATCCCTCCCCCTGGGAGTTTCTATTCTAAAGGAAAAGAAAAACATGAGTAATGCACATGATGGTGAGGATGTGGAGAAACAGGAACACTCGTGCATTACTACTGGAAATGTAAAATGGTGCAGCCACTTTGGAAAATAGAGTTATTGCATGACCCAGCAATTCCACTCCTAGTTATCTACCCAAGATAAATGACAAACTATGTCTACACAAAGACTTGCATATAAATATCCATAGAAGCATTATTTATAGTAAAAAAGTGAAAACAAACCAAATGTCCATTAACTGATGAATGGATAAACAAAATATTCTATATCCATGCAATAGAATATTATTTAGCCAAAAAAAGGAATGAAGTACTGCTGCATGCTAAAATGTAGATGGACCTCAGGAAAACATTATGTTGAGTGAAAGAAGCCAGATACAAAAGATCAAAAAGTGTATGATTCCATTGCTATGAAATGTCCAAAAAGGCAAATCTATAGAGACAGAAAGTAGATTACTGGTTGCCTGGGGGTGAATGTAAATGGGCTCAAGGGATCTCAATGAAGCCATGGTAAAATTTTAAAAGTGGACTGTGATAATGGTTGTACAAGGCAGTAAATTTATTAAAAGTCATTAAATTGTACACTTAAAATTGCCAATTCTTATAGTATGTAAATTTAACGTTAATAAAGTTTTTTAAGAAAAGAGTGTCTCATGTGAAATGATGTTCACAGAGAGGAATCCAGTTCAGAAGACATGGCATTAGGTGCTTTGGAATTCTCAACATCAGTAAAGAGAAGCACTGGTTCAGACATTTGTCTAGGGGAAAGAGGTAGTAGCTTAGAGGGGAGACAAGTGGGACATGACTATATTTGTCTACAGTTCGTGTGAGGTTATTAAAGGAACATGCTCACAAATGTTCTATTTCCATCAAGGATCAAGCCTGATGAAGCAAATCTAAAAGAAAGCAAATACAATTTAAATTAGACACAGGAAGTGTTTTGCAATCAAGGCAATTAAATTATGGGATAGGCTAACAAAGGCAACTACTGATGTTTTTCACAGGGAGCATTAAAAGATGGGCCAACATCAGTCCTGGATGATTAACACAGCAGCAAGGAAGAGGGCCAGGCGAGCCCTCGGGGTTCCAGTCACAGCTTCTGATCCTTTTTGTCATTTGCTATGTAATCTCAATTTCCCATTTTATTTCTTTTACCACTGATGTCAATATATCCTATATTTTTCTTTCCTCTCCTTTCTTCCCATTTACCATATAGTGAGAGCTCATATACTGGTTCTGACAATGTGTGTGCGCGCACGCGTGTAAGAGAGAGACAGAGAGAAAGAGATAAGGGGAGAAGTCAGGAGGGGAGGAGAGAGGAGAGAAGAAATATGACATATATAACTGCTGCTAAATTGCTCTGGTGCCTCAGTGGTCAGGATTGTGATTTCTCACTTGGGTTTCATAACATCTCATAAAGTCGCTTTAAATGATTTATGGATCCAAGACTATGGTATTTGAAGGATCCCATATTTCCTGGTTGTCAACAGTAATGTATGGTTGGAAATCCTTTGCTTTAGTCTTTTCCTGGTGTTGCAGTCTGGCAGTTTGATGTCATTATGAATTCCAAAAATATATATTGGATTATGCTTGTAAACTGGTCTGTTAATCTGGGCATGATTAAGTTATGATTAGGGTATTAACTGGGCCACGTCAGTAGGGCATTGAGGCCCACCCCTTGGTGGGTGGGGGAATTAAATATAAAAGGCATGGCAAAGGACAGAGGGAGCAGTTTTGATGTTGGAGTCTTGAGCTGGAACCCCGAGAAGTAACAGAGCTTCGTCGTGAGGAAGGAGAGAAGGCCCCGGGATAGACAAGCCATTCACCTGGTAGTTCACAGCTGGCCTTGTGGAGAGAAGCAAAGCCTAGAGAGCCTCATAATCTACAGATGACCTTGTGGAGGAAAGAGAGTTGCTAAGCCCGGAGAGAAACGCAGCCCCAGGAAGAGAGGAACCCAAGAAGCCTGAACCCTGGCAAATGCTGGCAGCTGTCTTGCTCCAACATGTGGCAATGGACTTTGGTGAGGGAAGAAACTTATGCTTTATGGCCTGGTAACTGTGGACTTCTACCCCAAATAAATACCCTTTATAAAAACCAACCCATTTCTGGTATTTTGCATCAGCACCCCTTTGGCTGACTAATACACCTGGGATGAGTAAATCAACCAGAACGGAGGAAATAACAGTGCCCTCCCTGCACACACACACACAGATTATTTCTCTTTATTTCCAAATTGCCTAACCCCTATTTGACCCTTAGGCCTATTAGTTTCTTTTGCATCAGTTTCTTTTGGAAGCCTTCCTTGAGTCTCCTCAATCCTTTAGCAACCTTCCTTTTCCTGGTAACTGGAACACACATGTATACAGCATTCAGGTGCATTGGCTAAGAATATGAGAACTAGAAATAGAATGGGCTGGAATGCAGGCTTGATCACTTATTGGTATTTCTAAGCCTTAGGCCTCTTATAGGAATACTTAGATAATATCTTCCAAATGAGGACTGTATCAAGCAATCCATGTATATCGGTCAGAAGAGTCTAGGGCATACTATGATAAGAGCAAACGAAAATTTCAGTAGCTTCAATAAAGAAAGATTTCTTTCCCATCCAAACTTCATATCCATCAAGGGTTGGCAGTGGTTTCTACACACTGTAGTCAGCTGGGGACACAGGATATTAGAGTGGCCACTGTTCTGTAGAGGTGAAGAGAGGGTGACAAAGCATGTGCTGGCTCTTAAAACATCTGTTCTGAAAAGACATGTGCTCCCATTTTTAATCTAAAGCACTTCACATGGCCACACCAATCATAAATGAGTGGGGAAGTACAATCCTATATTTGTCCAAGGAAATCAGGAGTGAGAATATTTGTAAACAGCCCCAGTGAGAGTAACATCACATTCAAGGCTTAGCACAGTAACAAGCAGATAGTAATTATTCAAAAAAAATCAGGTATTACTATTACCACTTCTACTGATATTTAACTTGCACTCTAATTCTTGACTTCTTTATTTTTCTATCTGTAGAGTGCAAGCTTCTAGCAGACTAATGCCTTATCTTAGTTGTCCCTTTATCTCAATCACCTGTCATAACTTCTGACACAGAGCAGACCAACAGTAAATTTTGACTGAGTTAATGAAAAGTCTTCTGAGAGGCACAAGAACCACAAGTGCAGCTTCCAAATGAAGTCCATTCTGGCTTAAAAGCCAACAAGCCTTGAGTAGCACATACCTAGATCAGAACTGAGCTTGCTGGCTATGCAGAAAGACAGCTGAACCAACATGGGGACTGTTACATACTTGTAGACATTAATTAAAATTTTCTTTAAAGACTGTGAGGCAGTGTAAGCTGCATCCCATGGATGCCTGGAAAACGCACAGCACTTGGGTTCTGTCCTTGCTCCTTCTGCTCCCTGTGCAAAGGTGGACAAGTATAGCCTCACTGAATCTGTTTCCTCACACCCCTTAATGGCAGCTGAGCTGTAAAACATTAGAGTCCCTTCTATTAAAAAAAAAAATCCCTATTCTATGAAGCACAGGAGTGCCAAAAAAAATCTCAGCTGTTCCTGGGAACCGGAGCCCACAATTCAGAGAGATTGCAATGATGGCAGCTCATGTGACTTGTAGTTTTGCCAAGGAAATTCTTGCAAAACTCCTGCAAATCACCCCAAATGTACATCCAGATTCAGGGACGATTTAGGTACAAATACCAATGTCAGCACTTGTTCTGAAAAAGAAACTTGTAAACAACCTTTAAAAAAGAGAATTGATGGAAAATTTATCGATTGCTTGAAGGGGAGGAAATGAGAGACGGATAATAAAGTGCAAGTTGCTCTATCCCCTTCCCAGGGGTGAACTTATGAATCCTGAGCTATTGTTGATAAAGGAGTGGACTCAATTATCTAAAGCAGACACATAAAAGAAAATAAGTGAAATAAGATTAGGTCCATGCCAAGTGTTCAGATTAAACTCCTCCCATGGCAATCCCTGCTGTTAGGTGAGTGCTTCCCACCAGTGAAGCCTGATTAAGATGCTGGCCTGAGTGGTATTAAAAATGTACAATGTGAAAATCCCTCCCCAAATAGATTTTTTTGCCAGGGCAGACACCCCAAGGGAGCTACCTGTCCTGTCCTTTCTCCATTTTCATTAGGAAAAGTTGTCAGTTGTACATGACAGTCTCTTTTTATGAGACTTCAAGCTATAGCTTCAAAGGGTCCAGCGCTTTTTTGATAGTTGTGAGAAAAGTTTCAAGGGATAAGTTCAGAAACAGGAAGGCTAGTACTTATACTCCTCATGCTAGAGCCGTCTTTCCTATTAATTTGGCCCTTCTGCTTAAATTTTGGTGTCCAGCTTGGCCTTCCAAAAGACAGTATCAAATTTACACTCAGTCTTTCAGATAAGTTGCCAACTTCCACAATTTTGCTTAGCCTTAGAGAGAAGGAACAGTTCTCCAGAGGAGACAACTTTGTTGCTTCCTTTGATTACAACCTAAGCCCTGATATTCTTCCCAAATTTTACGTGTGCGTGTTCCGAACAGCAGAGAAGCTGGCACAGGGAATCTCTGAATCCTTGGAGAACCCTGCTTGCTCAGTGAACAAAGGCATGAACTCAGTGTTGGCATTGTTTAGCTTAGAGCACTACATAGCCAGAGCTATGAAGAGCTGTGAAAGAGAAGGGGGCACGGTGGAAAAAAGGGAGGGGTAGGGAGAGAGCGGATATCCTTCAATATGGGATGCAAGAAGTTTCTGAACAGAAAGCCAGTCAGGAAAAAAATGAGAGAAAGGTGAAATGAGTTTGGCATGCTTGAGGAACACCAAGAAGGTCAACGTCTCTTTAAGGACTTATAACTGTAAGCTTTTACCTCAAATAAATACCCATTAAAAAAGCAAAAAAAGAAAAAGAGAAGGTCAATGTGACGGTGTCGAGTGTGTGAAGTAGAGAGCAGTAGGAGATGAATTCAGAGTAGGAAGGGACCAGATCAACAGAGCAGCCTAGAGAAGACGCTAAGGAGTTTGGATGTTTATTCCATATGGGATGGGATACCATTGAAAGATGTTAAGCAAAGGTTTACATTTTAATTTACATAAATTCCAACAAGACTTCCATGAAAGTACTGAATCACACTTGATGAATTAATTCCAAAATACTTTTCTAAAAGAACTTGCAGAAAATAGATTCTGTGATTTTGTTCGGCTTAAAGCCTTCTCTCTCCCTCTCTCCCCTCCCTCCTTTTCTTTCCTCCGTTCTCTCTCTTTCTTTTTTCCTTCTTCCTCTCTTCCCTTCTTCCTTTCCTTTCTTTCCTTTCTCCTTTTCCTTCTCCTTTCCCTTCCTCTCTCCCTTCCTTTCCCCTCTCCCTTCCTCTCTTCCTTTTGAATGTACTCTTTGCTTCCTTTTCCTAATCACACATAATCATCCAGAGCACAGGTTTTGGAATTGGGAAGACACAGTTTTGAATCCAGATCCTATTGCTTACTAGGGATAGGACCTTGGGAATCTTATCTAATTTCCCGAGCCTTTTTTTCATCTGTGAAATGGGGATCATAGAACTCTATTTCATGATTGTGATTGTGTTTACATCTGATCTGCTCAGCAAGGTGCCTGGCAGCCTGTAAATACTCAATAGCAGCCCCTTCCTCAACCATCCCTCCCCCCTCTCCTGCCCTTCACATTGGTCTCCTTCCTGCCTCTTTTTCTGACTATGCTCTCTGATCTCCTGTGGCAGTTACACTCTGCCACACACAATTTAGCACTTCCTTGATTTGACATGCTCTGAGATGCTTGTGTAAGAGCAAGGAGGAAGAGGGTCAATAATGGAGCTGCCAGCACCAAGAGGATTGAGAATGAGAGCGATAAGAGCAGGTATGAAGGCACTAAAAGGAGCTTGCCAGAAAGTTTATCTTAATTCTTAGGAGAAAGTGAAAGGATTAAAACTCACTCAATATCTCAATCCAGGGGTAAAGAATGGGAGAAGGGATGTTTTAGGGTCTTCGAAAATTGCAGTTGCCTCTTTCTCTGGACAAGATAGTACTTTAATGATTTCTAAATGCAAAAAACAAACAAATCTTCAAATATTAAGAGACAGAACCTGGTTAAAGGGATTCTATTTACTTTTTATTCCCTTTTAGTTACCCAGCCCTGCTCTATCCCACCCTCTACTGCCCACACTGACCTATACTTCTCACGACCATCACTTAAGAAGGACATCTTTAATGATCCGAGCAGTTTCTAGCTTCAGGGACCCAGAGCTAGGTAATTTCCTGGCAATCAGGGTGACAGCAGTGGAGATTCCAAATCCATAGTGAAGCCAATCATAATAGTTTTTTTTTTATTTTTTAACCTTACTTGGTTTGGTGGCTTGGAGCTATGAACCCCAGAAAAACATGTTCATCTTAATCCATTCCTGAGGATGTGAACCCATTGGAAACAGGACTTTTTGATGACGTTATTTCAGTTAAGATGTGGCCCAAATGAATCAAGATGGATCTTAATCCTATTACTTGTGGCATTGTAGAGAAGGCTATATAGAGAGAAGCCGTGGGGAGCAGCCAGAAGCTGGAAGTCAGTGGAACCCACAAGAGAAAGGAGAAGACACCACCATAGGCACAGCCATGTGATGGAAAAGCCAAGGAATCCCAGAGATCGCCAGCAGCCAGCCCCAGAATGCTGTACTCTTCTGGAGAAAGTACTGCTTTACTGACACCTTGATTTTGGACTTCTCCTAGCCTCAAAACCTGGCATCAATAAATTCCTCTTGCTTAAGCCAACCAATTGTCTGGTATTTGTTTTAGAAGCTAGGAAACTAAAATACTTAGGATGATAGTAGAGAAGGTAATCCCCAAATTCAGTCTCTAGAAAGAGAAGTGTGTCAAAAACCAAGTGAGCAGGTCATTACAATAAAAGAAATTTTCCAAAAGGATACATGCAAGTTAAAACAATCTCCACAACCACCACCCCCTCCTTGAAGGAGTGCAGCCAACCTCTCACTTGGAGAAGACACAAGATCTTGTTGGGCTTTCCTTGAGAACAAAAGCCACAATTGTTACAGCCTGTTAGTACCTCTGCTTCCCAGGAGTAGGACACCAGGAGATTTTAGCCCCAAGTGAAAGCTTTTCCCAGGACTTCTCCCAGAATGGATGCCAGGTTAGAGATTTCAGTGCAGCTATGAAAGATTGAGCTGCCTCAGAACTGCAAAGTGTTTAGATACTGAGCAATTAATTGCTTACTACAGTATAAATTTGTTGGCCATAGTTTGGTAAGAGCTTACAATTACTGCAGTCAACTAGACGTTAGAAGTATGGAGTGTCTACTTGTTAGGTTTGTAGTCTATGTACTTTTTTATAAGGGTCTTTGGAGATTTCCCTATATTTTACTAGTGGCTCTCACTATATATACTTTGGTCATAGCAAAGATACAGCAAATAAGATTCATTTTTCTTCATTCTGTACAACACAAGTAGGTGAGAGAAGTTAACGTGCAAGAAGTCTCCCTCTCTTGTACCCAATGTGTGAAAGAAAGAAAGAGATACAGTCATTTAGTAGATCATCCTTAATTCCAGGTTTCAATGGGGTGTGGGGAGACTGGAAAATATTACTGGAAAATGTTCTCTGAGAAACACCTCTCCTCCTCACTGCTGTCAGATATATGCATTATGGTAACAACTTCTTACACTTGTAAAACTCTTTATATATTTTTAAAAAAAATTGTTCCCAAAGGTTATGTGGCAGACATTCCTCATCTACTTTACTAGCACTTTCAGTTTTGGCCCAAATCCTATTATTCAGGAGGTATGAATTGACCAGTGGGAACATTTCCAGCAACAATATTTCAGAATTCAAATCTAATTTAACTTAGATGACCTCTGGAAATTACCAAGCTCAGGTAAAAAGAAACTCTTCAACATAAACGACCATACGTTATTCATTCCATCCAGAGGGCGCTGGAAAAACTTTCCAATCATTTTTTATCACCTAAGCCTCCTTTCTCATCATGCAATGGCTGGTAACGGGCAAATCTTAAATATACATATATGTGTATGTGAGTGTGTGTGTGTGTGTGTCACCATAACTGATATATGTGTGAGAATGAGACCATATCTGGGAAACACACAAAAAAAGCCATTTCAGAGCAGCTGAATAAGGGGAGCATGAATAGCTTGAAAAATGCACAGCTTAACAAGCAATTACACAGCAAAGATATTAGCATAGGGAATAGTGCAATACATTTTTTCATTCCTTAACTTCAGATTTAAGAAATCTTTTTTACAGAGCCATGTGGAAGCAGCTTTAGTGTTGAAAAGACCCATTTTCAAATGCCAGTTCTGCTGTTTATTAACTATGTGACCTTGGTAAAGTCATTTAATATTTTGAGCCTCAGTTTTCTGATCTATAAAATATAAACAAGCTATCTGGGTGGATGGATGTGACTATTTAACAACACGTTTAAATCACCTAACATAATATATGACACACCATGGGGGCTCCATAAATGTTAATGTCTTTCAGTTAAAGAAATATAAAGAGATTTGGCCTTAAAATGCTTTGTGGTTTTAGAAGAAACCCTTTTGTTAAGGGTGGAGGTTTCGAGGCTAGTTTCATTTCAGGCTTTCTCTTTCTTTAATAGAGACAGCATTTACTGCAGTATGAGTTCTTTTCTCATACTGACTCAAGACTCAAGTCCACAGTTATTTCCCTTCGGTGGAGGCCTGACATGTGGGATTCGCCTGAGTTAATTTACCTGTTTATTAGAAAGACCTGGCTTTTGGGATGTCAATTTTAGGGTAGCGGAGGCCTTCACAAAGTTTCTTTCTGTTGCTGTATTTTAGCTGCAAATCCTGAAACACATAATACCTGGGCCTAGATGGCCTTTATAACTGCTATTGGGTCACTTCCTCTCTCACCTGGATTTAGTTCCCAGGCCGGTTACAGTGTATTCAAGCCTTACTCTGATTTCTGGTCCAAAGCTCCTATGAATGTTAGTGGGATGTGCCAAGGATGGTGCTAATCTCCTGGATGACGTCAACTTTACAAACTTGAAATAATGAGTATCAATGTTTTACTGAAAGTAAATATCTAGAAATGTGCTTGTCATATCAGCTACAAAAATAAATAAATAAATAAATAACATCAAAGCCAGACATTTTAAACAGCATTAAGAAACTGGCTGGACTGACAGCTAGACAAGCGTGAATCTCAATTTGAATGAATAAAGTAGCATTTGTCTTGTTTGGGGAGTCACACCATTATACTTTACTCAACACTTAGCATGTACAAGGTGCCAGTCTAGTTATTGAGGTTATTGCTCCCAGAAGACAGACTAAGGAATACAGAATGAAGGAAGGAACCTGGATTTCCTCTGCAGCTGAGTCCACAGACACACAAAGCTACTAAATGTCTAAACTTCCCCATCCATTTGGTTGTCCAGGCACAAAGACAACCGAGAGGAAACATCTGCATGTGTGTGTGTAGCTAGTGTCAGTGAACATTTATTATGGGCATACTGTGTCAACTGCAATTTGTATCAATGCTCTCATCTCAACCTCGGGGTGACTCCCTTCTGCCTCACAGTCAGATATCTAAGATGTGTTGTCTTCTAAAAATGCCATGGTCTGAGTCCTGTTAAATATCGAGTGTGTACAGAAAAAAAGGAGGAATTCTCATCCAAGGTCTTGAGGGTCAGGAATGAAGTGAAGCAGCACAGTGGCACCCTGCCACATGGGCCTGCTTGCTGGCCCAACCACATCAAGCAGGTCCTACCTCAGGGCCTTAGTACTTGCTGTTCCCTCTGTCTGCAGTGCTCTTCCCTAGCTTATGCATGGTTGGCTCCTTCACTTTATTAGGTCTTTTTTCAAATATTTTCTCCCTGATGCCTTCCATGACCATTCCATTTAAAATAGCCCTCCTTGCTCCATCTATCCGGCTTTATACCTAACAACCCATTTTTAGTTATTGTGTATGGTGGTGTCTCCTAAATAACATAGCTTCATGGAGACAGGCACATTATTTATAAATAAAGGTGCTATCTTTGGCAAATAACTAAAACCAAGTCTCATTTTTCCTCATTTATCAACTGAAGTAATAATGATACATACCAAAGTTTGGCAAGGGAATGAAAATAATTTTAAAAATCCTTCACAAAATGCACTGAAAATATTAGTCATTTTTGTTATCGGATTTGTTGTCAACTAGCTGTTCTACCAGAGCCCCAGTTAATGATAGATTTTGAAGCTCTGGTTTGATTTATAAACTTGTCCATGAATGGGTAAACTCCTTCAAAGTGGCACCATATTTTATTATTATTTTTTCCTTTTCACTTGACTTTAAGTAGATACTCAACAGATTCTTGTGGATGAATAAGTGGATGGATGGAGTAAATAAGAGGGCTATAGAAGTATAAAAGGAAATGAGAGAGGGGCCAAGGGTATAGTTCCAACTCATGAAGTTGAGAATTAAGACAAAACACTGGATATGGCACTAGATCCATACCCAAAGACCCCCAAACCAAGCACCCCGAAGAGTTGGTCCAAGCTGAATCAAGCAAACTGTCAGGATTTTGAAAGCCTAAGAAACAAGACGTCAAAGCTGAGCCATGAATCCACAGTCTGTTAAACAGCAACTGATACAAGGCTCCATGGAGAGACAAGAGGTTCATCTAAGGGTGGATGTAACAGCACAAAACCTGGAGGCGGCAGCTGGTACATTATATGTAACAGGGGAGAGAAACAAGCCGAAATAACTGGGTTTACCCATGTTTGCTCAGAAACTACAGCAGATTCAGCCCTGAGTGGTTGTGGGCATTGCAGACTCTTTCAATAAAATGCACATCTCTCTAATCACGTTTACCTATCATTTCATGAAATTCATAGGAAATATAGGAGATTCATTCATTAAAACAAGTTATTGCCTGTGATTCTGTTTCATGAAGACAAACTAGATAAAAAATGAACTGGATTTTATCTGGACATAAAACTAAAGAGTTTAAGAGCAAGAAGAATCATTGGAAATCATGTAACCCAAAAATCTTGTCATTTCACAGAAAAAGAAATTAGGGCTCGAGGCACTGGGTGTCTGCCCACAGACCCACAAGTAGTTAGTGGTAGAACTGGGGCCATAATGTAGGGCTCCTGACTCTTTGCCTAGTGCTTTTCCCACATCGCCATTCTGTTAGTGTACTGAACGAGGTCCACATGAGGCAGACCTTGGGAAAGTTACCATGGAACAAAACAATACAAAATGTCAAACAACTGCATTAAAATAGGGACCTTGCCTCACCTTAGAGTCTGTAATTTTCAGGAACCTATCAATTTAAATCATCAGTAAGACCATCCCAGGTATAAAGATGCCTCAATGTCCTCTTAGCTGTTTAGAATTTATTTTAAAGCTAGTAGGCTACCTCGCAATCATTAAAGTACAAATCCCTGAAATCAAGTTTAGAGAGGTTACTTTCTCAGTATCATCCAGTTACTAAAATGAAGACCCAAGATTCTCTGATTTACTAAAAATGATTTTAAACTATTTTATGCAGGTGTCCCGAAGTGTCTGGGACTCTGAGTCCAAAGGGTGCTTTTAAGAAATTTCGTGTCATTCTAATCAAATCGAATAGATCTGCTAGAAGACAATGAAACAAAGGCAACTGGCATCTAGGAAAAACACTCCAGTAGAGGTGATGTCATTTTTTCTGGAACAACTGGAAAAGCAGTTCTACTTATCAGTCAACATGTGAAACACCCCAAGGTCAGATGCAGCTCCCAAAATCTGTGTTTAACATGGGCTCAACGTCCTGGGATGAATTGCCCATAGTCTGACCTAGAACAGACATTTAAAAATTCTTTTTAGATGGATAAGTGGATGAACAGAATAAATAAAAGGTGCAAAACGAAAGGAGATGGGGCCAAGCAAAGAGTTCTGACCCTTGAAAAAGGGTCATAGTACTGGATATGGTAACAGAACATGCACTCAGAAGAGTGTCCCTAAACCAGCTCCAAACATTGGTTCAAATGAACCATTGTTTCAAGTGAAGAATATCTTTAATTTAATAAAAATAAGCTGGTGTTGGGGAGGGAGAAAGGAAACAAACAAAAATTTTGCTAGGCTCACCCTTGCATTTAGCAACTGAGTGGACTTCAAAAGTCACAATTTAGAACAAATTTTCTAAAAGCACTTTAAATTTTTGGCTATTGGAAGTTTTGAGCAGTGAGAGGGTCCTATCCCAAAATATTCGGACATTTGAATATATGAATGATACCTGTTAACCAAATGCCAAGATTATAATAAAAAGCACTTAGTGGGATGAACGAGGGTTGATTGGTCTGAAGGCCAGCTACATGGTGATGATAACAATAGATACTTGGATTGGCTATGAAAATCCAGAAGAGTTGGCTGCCATCAAACTCCAAGATCCACTCACATCAAATGTAGTTACAAACGTCAATAAGACTTCCGTCAAAGATTCCTGCTGCAAACTCATCACTGAAGGCTTGTAAAACATTACTTCAGATATGAACACTGCCAGTCCAGGATTTTAACAGATATGCATTTCATCCTTTTGCTTGGTGGCAATTGCATAAGGTGAGCTCATCCCCGTCCATCCTCCTTTCTTGGAAAATTCTCCCATTCACCAGCACATCTCTTCCACTAGCTCCCCATACCCAAATAATAGGAATTTTTCTGCCTTCCTAATCCCACCCTGTTTATTCCCATGGATACAGGAAGAAAGCAGGAGACCAGGCTTCTATGGTAAGTTTCTCCACTAACTAACTGTATAGTCTTAGATCAATGGCTCTCAACCAGGCTGATTTTGCCCCTAGGGGACATCTGGTGATGCCTAGAGTCATTCTTGGTTGTGACAACTGGAGAGAGCTGGAGTTACTGGCAGCTAGTGGGTAGAGGCCAGGGTTGCTGCTAATATCCTATGATGCATGGGACTGTCCCCCTTAATAAAGAATTATCCAGTCCAAAATGTCAAAATTGCTGAGGATGAGAAACACTGTCTTAGACAATTCAAATATTTCCAGGCCTCAGTTTTTTAATTGACAAAAATGATACTACTACTTGCTCTAACTCACTGTCTTGTAGAGAAGATGGAAATTGGTAATGTGTACATAAGGGTTTTGAAAAGTGCTTTATAAATGGTCTTCTTCCTTTTAGCTCTTTTTTTTTTTTAAAGATTTATTTATTTATTTATTTATGCCCCCCCTTGCTGCTTGTGCTTGCTGTGTCCATTCACTGCGTGTTTCTTCCGTGTCTGCTTATCTCCCCGTTGCTGTGAGGTCCCGCTGCATCAGCCCACCGCTCCACGCGGGCTGGCCTGCCCTCACAAGGAGGCCCCGGGAAGCGAACCCAGGGCCTCCCATATGGTAAACGGGAGCTCTATCCATTGAGCCACACCCGCTTCCCTCCTTTTA
>JAQZBX010053554.1:0-18863 GCA_029593785.1 Cabassous unicinctus | reverse complement strand
TGCTTAAAAATAAATAAATAAATGTGTAAGTATAGCTAGAAATAGCAGCTATGTATGGCAAGGGAAGTATAGAGAGATTGAAAGGTGAAGAACTTCCTTGTTTGTTTTTTGTCTGTTTATTGTTTCATATTATTATTATTGAAATAATGAAAACACTAATAATGATTGAAGTGATGAATACACAACTATGTGATTATATCATATATCACTGATTGTACACTTTGGATGAATTGTATGCTTTATTAATATGTATCAATAAAATTGATTTGCTTTTTTAAAAAGTAGGCAAATGACTTTTCCAAAGAAGATATATGAATGGACAATAAACACATGAAAAGATGCTCAACATTATTGGTCATCAGAGAAATGCAAATCAAAAGCACAATGAGGTGCCACTCCAAACCCATTAAGATGGCTATTATTAAAAAACAAAATAAATATTGGCGAGGATGTGGAGAAATAGGAACCCTTATACATTTCTGGTGGTATTGTAAAATGGTGCTGCCACTATGGAAATCAGTTTGTTGGTGCCTCAGAAAGTTAAGAATAGAATTACCATATGACCTGGCAATCCTACTTCTTGGTATATACCCAAAAGAATTGAAAGCAGAGACTTGAACAGATATTTGTACACCAATGTTTATAGCAGCATTACTCACAGTAGCCAAAAGGTGGAAGCAACCTAAGTGTCCATCAACAGATCAATGAATAAACAAAATGTGGTATATATAAATAATGAATATTATTCAGGTGTAAAAAGGAATAAAGTACTGATGTATGCTACAACATTGGTAAGCCTTGAAAACATAATGTTGAGTGAAATAAGCCAGACACAAAAAGATAAATACTGTATGATCTCACTGATATGAAATACCTAGAAGAAGCAAATTTCATAGAGACAGAAAGTAGATTATAGGTTACCAGGCGCTGGCAGGGGAGGAGAAAAGGGCATTATTGCTTAATAGTGCAGTTTCTGTTTAAAGTGATGAAAAGGTTGGGAATGGATTTTGATGATAGTAGCACGATATTGTGAATGTAATTAATACTACTGAATTGTGCATTTGAAAGTGGTTAAAGTGGAATTTTTGAGTTACAAGTATGTTATAATAAAAAGTGAAAAAAGAAAAAAAAAAAAAAAAAAGGTAAGCCAGGAGGAGACAACTACAGTATTTGTCTGGAAGGAAAAAAGGAACAGCTTTAAAATACAACATTAGTGGTTCTACCTTTCTGATGAAACCGCATGGCTGCCTTCCTAATTTGCCAATGTATCGGTCTCTTCTCAGTATGTGGTCACATAGACTCTTCAGCATAAGACCTCAAGTGCGACAGTGGCTCCCAGCAGACCTCAGCCATAAATAGGAACTCCATGATTCTTGCTGATGGGTAGAAAAGGCTAGTGATTGTTAGGAGTAAGAGCGTTTATATTCCTTGTTCTGCTTCTAAATAACTCTGCAAGCTTGGGACTTCATTTCCCTTTCTGGACCTCAGCTTTTCCATCTGTTGAATGCCTGGCCAGTGTGGGCTATATTAATTAGCAATACATTTGTGTTAGAAGACCAAATTGTTTGAGGGGGCTGCTGCCGTGGTCCCTAATCATCACTTCTCGAAAGGGCAAGCAGTTTTCTGAGAAGCTGAGGGGGTACACACCCCCTGCTTCTTCTCTGCTCTCCTCTTTCCCTTGATGCTTCTCACAAGTTAAGATCATAACAGATAGCATTAGGAGAGTTCTCAGACATACCGGAATATACCTAGGAGTAATAATCCCAGTTACAGTCAATGGAAATAACCATGAACAACTAACACATACCCAGTAGGTCAGTGGTTAGTCAAAAATGCTTGACCAATGAGAGGGTCAGATTAGTTTTTAAATTAAGAGGAGGGTAAAGCTGAGAATCCAGTGTGAACTGCCAAAATTTCTTTGCTAATAGAAGATTCTGTAATGCGTCAGGAATATCCCTTTGAACGGCCACAATGTGAGCAGCCTGGGCTAGATAGATTCTAAGAGTCCTTCCATGTTCTAAATCCGTGAGTTCTGAATGTGGGTGGAGATAGAGAAGGTGTAGGAGGAGCAGGGGAACAGGTGAATGAGAACCAAGCCCAGAAGAGGGCAATTTATGTGCATTAAATTCCAGATATTAATTAGTTTTCATGTAATTTACCTTTTTCCCCTACAAAACAATAATAGGGAATTGATTTAGTATTCTAGTTAATTTAGTTCAGATTGACTGGTATTTTATGATGTGCATAAAGAAATATTGTGTTCAAAGAAAGTGTGTATAGAGGAAAAGATTTCAGATTTGGGCTAGAGGATTGGAGAATGGATAATACCTACTTTGGAAGACTTCTTGAGGAGATATTTCTTGATCTAAGATTTCATGAGGTGGGAAATGGGAGGGAAGAAGTTGCCATTCCTTGAGGGGTCCTAATGTAGACATCCTCTAACATGGGGCTGAGGGGGGGGGCTGCTGTGCATTGTGAGACGGTCCCAGTGGGGGAACCCACAGCAGGCGACTCTTGTGGTCTGTCTTCTCCAGGTGGTGATTTTGTGCCCCTTCACTGGCATCCAGCAGACCTTCCCTTGCAACAACTGGTTGGATGAGAAGAAGGTGGATGGGCTGATTGAGAGGCAGCTCTACGAGATGGTGTCTCTTAGGAAGAAGAGGCTGAAAAGTAGGGTGCCCAGACCTGTTGGCCACTCAGACAGGGCCAGCAAAGTACAGGCTGTCAAACCACTTGGCAAGAGCTCCAAAGGGGTCTACCCTTGCTTCTCAATTCTCCTCCTCTAGAAAGGAGGGGTAGGGTCCCTGGGGAGCTCCGTTCTCCAAGGTACAGGCCACATAGAGTTACACAACCTGGAATCAAGGCTGATACTCCAGTGTCCCCAAATTTAATAAGCTGTCGGGATGGGCTAGATGTTAAAGAGGATGGTTCACAGAGCACTCTGCAGGTACATACACAGGAAGGGTGGAGTCAACTCTTCACACTATTTAAAACATACTAATAGGCTTCAGCCATTAAGAGGAGCATTGAGGCACCTCTTTTAAAAATCTTCCTAGACCTGGCACCTGTTCTAATGGTTTTCTGAGAGTGGCACGCTCTGTCCATAAACTGCCCATCAGTCCTGATCGCCTTTGATTTGCCCTCTACCCCACTGGTAGGATAAACATCTCTTTACTTCTTGCAGTGTGTGGTACAATTTGATCTGTCTCTATAGAATTCCCTTGGTCTCTGTGGGTCTGGACTACTGACCTGAAGAAGGCTGGAACCAACTCTCCCATCTTCATCCAGATTTATGGGCAGAAGGGGCGCACGGATGAGATTCTCCTGAACCCCAACAACAAGTGGTTCAAACCAGGCAAGATCGAGAAGTTTAGGGTAGGAGGGAAGTGGGATGGGGTGGTAGGGAGGAGGAGGAAGGGGGAAGGGGAGTAGAAGGTATTTGTCATGGTGGATTCTGGTTTTCTAAGCCAAGTTTGGGTCAAGTTTGAAGACAGAAAGTTTCAATGGAGACTTTAGGCCGCTGCAAGGAGTGACAAATTTGATGATTTACAGGCAAGATATTGAATGGGATGCAATTTAAACCTGTCCCTAGGCCCTCCATCTGAATCAAATAGTACAGAAATAAGCCTGGGGCAAGAAGCAAGTAAGTAATGGTCTGGGCGGGGAATCTGTGTAGAACAGAGACTGAACACAGTTGGTGCCAAACTGTCCAATCAACCGAATTGGAGGGCAAGGACCAAATTTAAGGGAAAGTATGAATTGTAGAACATTTTAAAAGAAATCCAGCTTTAAAACATTCTAGCATGTAAATAACTAAAGCAGGGCTTGTTTTGCCAACAGAAGTGCTGCTTTGACCCTTAGGGAGGAATTATGTGTAAAGAGATGTGTGCCCGATGCCGCCCTCCTCCCAGAGCACCTCCTTGGTGCCTCTGTTATAACACTCCGTTCATTGCTCTTTATGTAATTCGTCTTCCCTGTCAGGTTGTGAGCCCCTAAGGAAAGGACATGACTGTTGTATTGATCTTTGTATTTGCTTCAGTGCCCAGCGGGGTTCTGGGGCTGTGGGCCTGTGCTGATTTGCAGGGCTGCCATACAGATTTCATTATTGGAAGTTTGTTGCTTTGATGATCTTCTTTAGGCTGGATCCCACTGTGGGTCAGTTATTTTTGTTCAGTTTCACCAGCCAAGACCACATACACTGTAGCTCTTGGCTGTCTTGCCCTCACATGCCCCTGGTTACAAGAAGCATGAGAGGACAGATTATGTAGGGGTGGCTTGGAGCAAACCCTTCCTCACGGCTGAAGAAAGAACCCACAGTAGGTGCCCTCTTGGCAGTGGGTCAGCTATGAGGAGGACACATTTCACTTGGTTCTGCCCACTCCAACCTCTTTGTTTATCACCATAGATTGAGCTCCCAGATCTCGGCAGGTTTTATAAGATTCGGGCCTGGCACGATAGAACAAGCCCCGGATCTGGATGGCATTTAGAAAGGGTGAGATGCAGCATCTTGGGGGTTGGGAGGTAGTTGGGAGAGAAACCAGGATGGTCCCTTTCTAATGACCCTGTCACAGAAGTTTACCTCTGTATTTAATGGGAGTGAGGGTGGGGAAGGGTGACGGTGAAACCTAAATTTGGACACAGGACACAGGGAGTTCCTGATGGGGAAGAGGACTTCCAAAGTAGATGGAAACAACGTTCAGGTGCCCAGAGAGCTTGCGTTCTGCCCCAGCCACCTGGCTGCTAGGCAAGTGTGGGTCTCCAGGAGAGCAGGGAGAAAAACATTAACCTGGCACTCTGCCTTCCACAAGGATCATCTCCAGGAGGTGATCTTGGTCTCCCTGAGATGAGACAGAGGAACGGATCCCCGGGGTGTGCTGTGAGTATCTCTGGTATACCCCCTTGCTCACCCCAGGGCTTTGTTCCAGATGACACTGATGAACACTCTGACCAAGGACAAGTATAACTTCAACTGCAATCGCTGGCTGGATGCTAATGAGGATGACAATGAGATCGTGAGGGAAATGACTGCAGAAGGCCCAACAGTGCGGAGGATAATGGGCAGTAAGTACTGACCAGCTACCCATCCTGGGGGTGGTCATGGAACTCCTGCTTGATGTGCCATTGCAGGCCTGGCCCATGGGCTGATAGTCCTTTCAACTGTGCATCATCAGGCCCCCTCTGAATGCCAGCGTGGATTGAGAAAGTCCCAGTCTCAAAATTGGTGTGGAGACGCCATCACTAAGACATGCTAGAGCTCTTCCACGACAGGGGAGGGGGATTTATGGGTCTTCTGGTTGTTTATGAGGGGAAGAGAATCTACACCAGGGGTTCTTAACCTTTTTTGTTCCACGGACCCCTTTGCCAGTCAGGTGAAAACCACAGACCCCTTACTAAGTCCACCCTATACGGTGTATTATTTAATAAATACATCACACCCGCACCAACACATCCCCACAAGAATAATATTTTTTTGAGTTTCAATTCAAGCTCACAGACCCCTTAAGAACCCCTGATCTACACTGAACAATGTTTCTCCCAAAATTAAAGGAAACATCCTCCTGCTCCCCTCAAATGATGCATGAAATTCTCTTCAAAAAGGAAGGATGGGTCTGGATTCTTGTAGCCATACTTGGCTGCTGCCTGGTGAGCCTTTTGTTTCTATTTGAGACTAGTGGGAGAGAGATTTAGCTTTTAATCTGGATTCGGGCATCCACATTGAAAGAGTCAAAAGGAGATCATTTTGCCGTTAGGTTATAATAGCAGAGTGTTGGTGAATACACAGCACATATCCTGTCCTTTCCCCTTGGCAGACATTGCTAATTGATCACAGCATTCCCCTCCATTGGGTCTGAAATGGCTTCATAGGCTTCAATATAGCCCTCTAAGCAGACATTTTTGGCTGATCAGAATTAGCACTTAAGATAGTACCTATTTTCTGTGCTTGTGATAGTCCTTAATTTCTTTTAATTAGTAAAGTAATGTTGTAAAATTACAGAAAAGTAAGCATATATAGAAAGTGATGTTGTCACCCATAGTTCCAGAAGCTCTTCTAGATATTTGTGTAATGTCATTTCTCAGATGGTCATGTACTCTTCATTTGCATACCCAGTAGAAACTCCATATTTATTTGTTGAAATGATTTGAACAGAGTCAAATACCCAAAAATAGAAACCCCACACAGCAAATATTCAGAGAGATTTTCCAACCGGTTAGTATAACTAGGTAATGTTGGCAATTAACATTGTGTACCTTTTATTTTATGGTTAGTCTTCATTCATAATTAAATATATGATCATAGAACACTTGTGTTCAAAGGCCCTGAAAATAGCCTGATGCAGAAGAGGAAACTGAGGTGGTTCTTGCTGTGGCTACCCAGTTAGAGACAGAGTCAGAGCTAGAATGAGGTCCCCTGACTCCTGCTGCAGGGGCTGTACCATGATACCATCTTGCCTGTCACATTTAGTAATATATATATTTCTTGGAAACAAGGCAATCATTTCCCTCTAAATGTGATAAATAACATGAGTCTCTCAAAACTTTGGGACTTTATATAATATGTAGCTCATGAAGAGAGAAATACATCTGTCCCCCTTGTGTGCCAGAATTGAGCCGATTGTAAATGTGAATTAGGGTCTTGGGACTGAACTGTTTTCTGAATCTTTCCAAACAATCCCTGTGATTTTAGCTCATTCCCTACTTCTAAATTTAACCTCGTGCTGTCAATCGGAGCCTTTTTGCAGGGTTGCTTCTCGAATTTCACAATTGCTGGCTCAGATCAATTTTCTCTCATCTGTTAAGTCAGCGGTGCCCACCTGCACGGCTTGTTAAAACCTAGATTGCTGGATCCCCACACACAGTTTCTGATTCAGCACATCTGGGATAGACAAGAATTAGCTTGTCTAACAAATTCCTAGGTAATGTGGATGCTGCTGGTGGGGAACCCAGTTTGAGAACCATTCAACTAAGTCACTTACCATTCTTTCTGCTTTGCAGCTTCCAAAATTTTGCTGTTGTTGTCTATACTTATTTCCCCCAGCCTTGTTGGTCAAACCTTTTTTGTTTGCTTGAGTCTTTAAAATAATCTGCAAGATGATTGTCATTTTAGTGAGGTTTTTACAGAGAGAAATCTGCCATTTTGACTCAGAAGTTCCAGAACTTTCTTTGCCTCCACTTCCTACTTTCCTTGACCAAAACCTGATTCTTCCCTGAAAACTCTGTGAGACCAGGCAAGAAGGAGCATTCTCCTGACTCCCTCTGCATTTTCCCTCTTGCTGTGAGTCCTCGCAGTGTTGCCTCTACCCCAGCTGATGACATCCCCTCTTTCCCTGAAGGTGGTGAAATGAGTCCCCTGGTCATTCTCTAGACCCCCACTCCTGCCATTATCCTAAAACGGTGTCTCTCAAAGTGTGGTCAAAGGTCTGCTTATATCAAAATGGCCTGGAGTATTTGTTAAATTGCAGATTCCTGTGCTCAACCCCGGATATATTAAATTACTCTCTGAGAGCTATGCCTGTCATCTGCATTTTCATCAATCATACCAAGTAATTTTTATGCATATTAAAGTTCACGAGCCTTTGTCCCAATTATCTCAGTGTCCATGTGGAAAACCCACTCATCCACATCCTGGTTCTCATCTTCTTTGCTGTCCTCCATCCCATGTAACCAGCCACTTCCCAGCCCCTCCTGGATCCACCCCCCCCCCCAAAGCTGCTCCTTCTCTGAGCTTCATGTCCCACCCTCTGCCTCAAGCTCCTGCCCTCCTAGCCTGCACATCAGCCTGCTCTGGAAATCCTTCTAGTTCCTTCCTTCTCACATTTCTTCTGAGAAGTCCATCAGACCGTCTACTTGTGTATGTGTACAGAAGATGGATCTGAGGAGTAAACCTACAAGCAGTCATCCGGGGGAGAGATAAGGAGGTCCTGAATAGAGCAGGGAGAGGGTAGACTAGAGAGGAGAAGATAAATTCATGAAATATTTTGGAAGTGGAACTGGCAGAACTTGGTGATGAATGCTGTGGAAACATGGTGGAGAGAGAAACTTCCTGTCCAGGATGTTGGGAGAAACTTTGGAGAAGTGCCATTTGAGCCAGGTCACCTATAGGTGAAGACATGGTGGGAGGGGTGAAAGAAGAGCATTTATTCAGTTTACAAAATAAACATGCTTGTAACTTTTTAAACAGTGTGCCATGTGTGGGACTATCATAAATATTATTTGGTTTTTGTCTTCTTTGATACTATTAAAGAGACATTTTGATGAGAAAGAATTTCTCTGATGAATAATAACATAAAATTAAAGGACTGTCTGTCCCCTGGCATATAGCTATAAAGGCAGTTTGATGCCTTCTGGGGTTCCTTGGCAGCACTTTGGAGTCCATCCCAAGTCGAATTTCTTTCCCCAACTGCTCTTTCTAGCCCACATAAATTTCTCTTTAAGTTTAGAGCATAAAGGTCCTTGCTTACCTCAACTAGACCCCCAATCTCTTTTCCTGGTCTGAATGCTTCTTTTTTAACAGCAAATATTGCTGGTGGCAACCTCCCACTTCCCTAGTTGAAACCAATGAATAATGTGCAGAACTTCCTGGACATCCCTTAAGTGAGGAGTTTTGGTTGCACATAAAATGAATAAAAACCAGTTTAAAGTCAGTTCTCTAAATTGAAATTGTGGGCTCTCAGTTTACTTAAAATAAGGGCCAGCCAAATAAGCAATTAATGCCACATATGTTAGCTGAGAGGCTTTGGGGAGCAATTGCACTGATTAATGCAGGTTTGGAGACATGGACAAAATGCACACAGGATCACAATTCATTTCCTCCTTGCCTTTCCCTCAGGAGCTACATAGATAGTAAAACAAATGAGATCAGCATTCTCCACTGCATGCCCAGCAGAACTGATTACACACTGCTGATGAGTGGGCACGAGACCATTGGATTCAAGTGCTGGAAATCACAGTTTCTTCTTAATCAGACTCAGCTGTAATTTTAAAATTAAAGTACAAGAGACTCTGGTACTTACCCATCTGTTTAAAGTCTTTCACTGCGGATGTCTAATGATATAATTATTTTTGATTGTCTACACACTTCTTGCCAGGAAGGAGCTTGGGACTTCAGTAGCAGGTGGGCCCTAAAGTGCCTGTGGAGAAAATCGGGACCCCTGAGAACTGCCAACCAAATGGACCTCAGAGCTCTAGAGCTGGGGTTCTTGACCTTTTTTGTTCCACAGACCCCTTTGCCAGTCAGGTGAAATGAATACTACTGTAATTTATTTATTGCATACATTCATAACTGAAATGCTAGATTTCAGTTAGAGGTCAGAGAAAATAAAGATAATAAGTTGATTTTTTTCAATTCAAGTTTTCACAGTCCCCCTGGAATCTTTCCACAGATCCCCAGGGGTCTGTGGTTCCCTGGTTGAGAACCCCTGCCCTAGAGCAAAGGACACTGGAATTCCCAGGCAAAGGGATTTCTAAATTCCCTTGTCATTTTGCTTCTGAGAATTGCCCACTGGTTATAGTTGAAAAAGCAGAACTGGCCTTCGTCAAAATTAAGAAGCAAGTCAGGCTGGTTTTCACGGCTTTCCCATCCCCATTCTGCTTCGTGTTTCTACTTTCCGATACTCACTCCAGTGAAGGCTCTTCATTTTTTTACTGTTAGCATGCTATATCACTGAGAGCTTAATACACAAGAATCAACTTCATTTTTACCAAGGCTGAAGATTTAAGGCATTTCCCTCTCCTGTGATGATTTGAATTTTAAGAGTTGATTACAGAAGGCAGCGATGGTTGAATTTCAGGTGCTGTGTCCTATGAGGAGGCAGTATAAGGGAACAGGAGACTATTTCTCAATCATAGCTCCTGGTTTAAATGCCTACCTATGCCAGCTCTACTCCATACAGGCTTCTGTTTATAAGCAATCATTATTTGCCTTTTCTTCTAATGATCGCTTTGGCTACAGACCCTGAGATCTTCATCTACCTACGTGTTAAATGGTCAAATTTAGTTTTTTACCAAATAAAAATAGATATATTTGTAAAATATATACAATATATATGAAATAATTTGTGTGTCAAATTAAGCTTCCTGGTGATTTGTGTCAGTTCTGATGTGCTTTATTTTCATTGTAGATGAACCATCCATAAGGAGAGGCACAAGTCTGTTGTTTAAAATAACAGTTACTGACATATAATTCACAAACCATACAATTCATCCATTTAAAGTATGGGAGTCAATGCCTTTTGTTATATTGATAGAGGTTTGTATCTATAATCACTATCAAATTCCAGAACATTTTCATTACCCCAAAAGTAACCCATATCCATTAGCACATTTTGATAAGGGTTGCATTGAATCTGTAGATAAATTTAGGGAGTATTGCCATCTTAACAATATTAAGTCTTCCAATCCATGAACATGGGATGTCTTTCCATTTATTTAGGTCTTTTAAAATATCGTTCAATGATGTTTTTGTAATTTTCAGTGTACAAGTATTGCATTCCTTATGTTAAATTTATTCCTAAGTATTTTTTATTCTTTTTGGTGCTTTTGTAAATGTAATTTTTCTCTTTATTTCATTTTTGGAAACCTCATTGCTATGTTTAGAAATACAGTTGACTTTGTATATTGATTGTCTTTCAACCTTGTTCAACTTTTTAGTGGATTCGTTAGGATTTTCTATACACAAGATCACATAGTCTAGAAATAGAGGTAATTTTACTTCTTGTCTAATCTTGAAGTTCTTTATTTCTTTTCCTTGCCAAATTGCCCTGTCTAGAATCTCAAATTTAATGTTGAATAGAAGTAGTCAGAGCAGATATACTTGTCTTGTTCCTGAGCTTAGGGGGAAAACATTAAATCCTTCACCATTAAATATAATGTTAGTTTTGGGTTTTTCATAGCTGGCCTTTATCAGATCAAGGAAGTTCCTTTCTATTCATAGTTGGTTGATGATTTTTATCATGAAAAGGATGTTAGATTTTGTCAAGTGTTTTTCCTGCATCTATTAAGATAATCATGTAGTTTTTGTCCTTTATTCTATTGATATAATGTATTATATTGATTGATTTTTGTATGTTAAATCCTACATTTCTGGGATAAATCCCACTTGACCATGGTATATAACTCTTTTTTATGATGCTGGGTTCACTTTGCTAGTATTTTGTTGAAGATTTTTGTGTCTATCTTCATGAGGGATATTGGTCCATAGTTTTCTTTTCTTGTTATCTCTTTGGTTTTGGTATCAGGGTAAAACTTGCCTCAAAGATAGTTTGAGAAAAATTGGTTGTTGGACTGTCAAACTGTCAGCACCCAGCTCACTGTGCCAAAACATCAGTCAGAGAGGCACCCATTACCACCTCCAAGGGAGGAACATACCATGTATATAGCAAGATTATAATGGCCCACCACTAGGAACAGGTCCCAACCCACTCCATGGCTTGCACTTGTCAGGGTCACCAGCCAAAGCATGGCTCACACACACACTAATGGAAAGATGTTTACTCACACAGAGAAGAGACAGAGCAAGACCAGCTTCACTAGTGGGTGACAGTCCTGGTGGCCATGGATGCATGGCTGATGCAGGCATATGGTCTATGCACACTCCCTATGCATAGTAGAGGGGGCCATGCTCCCTCCCCACCAAGAATAGATATATCATGGTGGCAGGGTAGTGGCATGGTGGGGTGGTGGGTGGAGTGGGGTGGTGTATTAGTCAGCCAAAGTGGTGCTGATGCAAAATACCAATAATCGGTTGGTTTTTATAAAGGGTATTTATTTGGGGTAGAAGCTTACAGTTACCAGTCCATAAAGCATAAGTTTCTTCCTTCACCAAAGTCTGTTGCTACGTGTTGGAGCAAGACAGCTGCCGGCATTTGCCAGGGTTCAGGCTTCTTGGGTTCCTCTCTTCCCAGGGCTCCGTTGCTCTCTGGGCTCAGCTCCTCTGTTTCCTCCACAAGGTCAGCTGTAGACTATGATGTTCTCTAGGCTTTGCCTTGCTCCACAAGGCCAGCTGTGAACCATCACACGAATGGCTCATCTCTTTTCCCGGAGCCTTTGCTCCTTCTTCACGACCAAGGTCCTCTGTGTTCTTACTCCCCTGGGCTCCAGCATTAGCACTCAGCATCAGAACTCCAACATCAAAACAACTACAGCTCTGTCCTTTGCCATGTCTTTTATCTTTGAGACCCCACCCACCAAAGGGCAGGGCTCAACACCCTACTGACGTGGCCCAAACCCCCAATCACAACTCAGTCATGCCCAGATGAACAGAGCAGCCTACAAGCACAATCCAATATCTATTTTTGAAATTCATAACTATATCAAACTGCCAAACTGCTACAGGTGGTAAGCCGGATGCCATAAAATGTACGTGCTTTAGCTAGTGTCTTCAGTGAATGCTTACATATGCTGAAGACAATAGGGGGAAGGATTGGGCTAGTAGGAAAGCCACCATCTGCTAGATGATGTGTTTTACCTCAAGGCATTTCCTAGAAAGGGGTCAGCCATATTTATCACCTCATCCTAGGTGACCAGCTAACACAGTCCTAAGCACGGGGAAGATGCCAGGCTGCACTCGGACCATCCCCTACCACACTGGTGTTAATTCTTTAAATGTTTGGTAGAATTCACCAGTGAAGCCATCTGGTCCATGTTGGGAGGCTTTTCATTGTGAATTCAATCACTTTACTTGTTATAGGTCTATTCAGATTTCCTTTTTCTTCCTTAGTCCGTTGCAGTAATTTGTATCTTTCTAGGATATTGTTCATTTCATCAAATTATCTAATATGTTGGCATACAATTGTTCATAGTATTCACTTACAGTTCTTTTTATTTTGTAAAGCCAGTAGTGATATCCTCTCTTTCATTCCTGATTTTAGTCATTTGAGTCTTCTCTTTTTCTCTTTGTTTTTGGTCAGTCTAGCTAAAAGTTTGTCACTTTTGTTGATCTTTTCAAAGAACCGACTTTTGGTTGAATTATCTATTTCATTTTCTCCACTCTAATATTTATTAATTCTTTCCTTCTACTTGCTTTGAGTTTAGTTTGCTCTTATTTTTATGGTTCCTTAAGGTGTACAATTAGGTTATTGATTTAAGATGGTTTTTTATTTTTTAATATAGGCATTTATAGCTTTAAATTTCCCTCTATCCACTGATTTGACAGCATCCCATACGTTTTTCTATATTTGGCTTTTGTCTTTATTCATCTGAAAGTATTTTCTAATTTCCCTTGTGATTTCTCTTTTTTGACTATTTAGAAATTTCCATATAATTGTGAATTTCACAAATTTCCTTCTGTTATTGATTTCTAAATTCATTTTGTTCCATTGTGGTGAGAGAATATACTTTGTGTGATTTTAATAGTTTTAAATTTATTGAAGTTTGTTTTATGGCCTAACATATGGTCTATCCAGGAGAATGTTCCATGTGCACTTAAGAAAAATATACATTTTGCTGATATTAGGTGAAATATTCTTTTTTGTTCCACAGACTCCTTTGCTAGTCAGGTGAAAACCATGGACCCCTTACTAAGTCCACACTATACTGATTATTATTTAATAACTATATCACACCCGCACCAACACGTCCCCACAAGAATTATGTTTTTTTGAATTTCAGTTCGAGCTCATGGACCCCTTGTTAAGAATCCCTGCTATAGATCTAGTTGTTCTTTCCAACTATTCCAAGTTTGTCAGTTTTTGATTCATATATTTTGAGGCTCTTTTGTTAGGTGAATATATGTTTATAATTGTTATGCCTTCCTGATGGATTGACCCTTTTATCATTACAAAATGTCTTTTTACAAAAAAAGAAAGATACTCTAGTACCAAGTTCTGTCTTTAAATCTCTTTTGTCTGATAGTATAGCCACTCTAGCTCTCTCTTGGTTACTAGTTGCATGATATATCTTTCTCCATTCTTTTACTTTCAACTTATTTTTGTCTTTGAATCCAAAATGTCTCTTGTAGATAGGAAAGAGTTGAATCATATTTCTTTTATCCATTCTGCCAATCTCTGGGTAATAGAGCCTGATTTCATTTTTGATGTTTGACCTCTGAGCTTTTGAGCTCTAGCACTACCCTTACCATTTCTGCCTAGCATCAGGGCAAGCTGATAAGAAAGCCCAGATGCTCCCACTCTTGGCACTGATGGAAGTTCAAACCGTGCAAGCTCTGGCCTGTGTGAGGGAACCCTTAACCCAACCTCACCCCTTAACCACCATAAATTCCAAGCCAGTCACCTCTCCCTGCTTTCTCAAGCCATTTTTGGACCTGCTTGGGAGCCTGCAATACTCTCCCCAGAGCACCTCCTTATGTGAGTAGTAAACCTTATATTCACTCTTTGTGCATGTGTGGCATATCAGTCTTGACATCTGAAGTAAATTTGCAGAAAGGCCACAACACTCAGCCTTTCGTTTGGAGTGTTTAGTCCCATTTATGTTTAAGGTAATTACTGGTACAATAGGATTTACAATGGACATTTTGCTATTTGTTTTCTATATGTCTTATGCCTCTCTTCCATTACTACCTCCTTTTGTGTTCAGTAGGTATTTTCTAGAATATCATTTTAATTCCCTTGTCCCTTTTACTATTTTGTTATTTTCTTAGTGGTTACCATGGAGATTGCAATTAACATCTTAACTTCTAACAATCTAGTTCAAATGAATACCAACTTGATTTCAATAGTTGACAAAAACTTTGCTCCAATATAGCTTTTTTCCCTCCACCTTCTTTGTGCTATTATTGTCTACAAATTATGTCTTTATACATTATAAGCACACCAACACAGCTTTATATTTATTGCTTTATGAAGTTGTCTTTTAAATAAGATATGAGAAGAAAAGAATTACAAAGAAGAAGTACATTTATACTGTCTTTTGTTACACTCTTCAACAGGAGACATATATTTACCTAGGTAGTTGCCTTTTCTGGTGCTCTTTATTTTTTTTCAGGTGGATTCAAGTTACTGTCTAACTTCCTTTCATTTCAATATGAAGGATTCCCTTTAATATTTCTTGTAGGGTAGGTCTGCTAGTGACAAATTCTCTCCGTTTTGGTTTTTCTTGTAATGCCTTAATTTCTCCTTCATTTTTTGATAGAAAGTTTTGTGGGATATATAGTTCTTGTTTAGCAGTATTTTCCTTTCAGCACATTGAATATATTATTCTACTGCCTTCTGGCCTCCATGGTTTCTGATGAAGAGTCATCTCTTAATATTATTGAGGCTCCCTTGTACACAATGAATTGCTTTTCTCTTGCTGCTTTCAAGATTCTTTGTCTTTGTCTTTCAACAGTTTGACTGTGATGTGTCTAGGTGTGAGTTTATCCTGCTTGGACTTCATTTAGCTTAATGGATGAGTAGATCACTGTTTTTCATCAAATTTGGGAATTTTGGGCCATTATTTCTTCATATGTTCTTACTAATCCTTTCTCTCTGTCTTCCTGGGAGCCCATTATGCATCTGTTGATAATTTGGTGCCCCAAATGTCTCTTTGGCTCTGTTCAGTTTTCTTTGTTCTTTTCTATTTTTTAATTTGTAGTGTTTGGAGGGTAGGGAGTGAGGCAGAGAATTAATACCACAGAAAAAAAGATAGTGTTGGCATTGTGGTGTGTATCTTTCTAGAGTTGTATCCATTAATCTAAAATAGCTATAATAGCTATATAATATGTCTATAAATATTGGCAAATGCAAAGTGATTATATTCTGAGATTGATTCCTCAGACTGGATAACCTTAAATGACATAGCTTCAAGTTCACTGATTCTTTTTTCTGCCAGCTCAATTGTGCTGTTGAGTTCCTTTAGTAAATGTATTGTACTTTTCAACTCTAAAATTTTTATTTGGTTCTTTTTTAATACATATAATTTCTATCTCTTTATTGATATTCTATTTGGTGAGACATCATTCTCATACTTTCCTTTAATTCTTTAGACATAGTTTCCTTTAGTTCTTTGAACATCTTTATAATAGCTGATTTAAAGTCTTTGTTTAGTAAATCCAACATCTGATCTTGCCCTGGGACAGTTTCTTTTGGCTGCTTTTTATCTCTGTATGGGCCATATGTTCCTGTTTTGTTTTGTTTTGTTTTCATATCTCATACTTTTTCTGTTGAAAAATCGTAATTTAAAATTATATAGTGTGACAACTCTGGAAATCAAATTTCTCCCCTCTCCAGCATTTTTGCTGTTGCTGTTTGTTTGTTTGGTGACTTTCCTGAATTAATTCTGTAAAATCTTTAATCTTTGTCATGTTTTGTCACTGAAGTCTTTGCTTGGTTAACTTTAGTGTTCAGCTAATGATTGGACAGAGTTTTCCTTAAATACCTTGAACCAATAAGTCTTCCAGCTTTTGCCCAGGGGCCATGTGTGTGTGTGTGTGTGTGTGTGTGTGTTAGAAAAGATGTTCAACACTCTGACAGGTAGTTTACAACTCTGCCATAGCCTTCATTTCCTGAATGTGCAAAGCCTCAAGGTCAGCCAGAGGTGAGTGAATAAGGCCTTCTTGGATCTTTCCTGGGCATTTTCACAGCCCTGCACATGCAAGTGGTCTTCTGGATTCCAAAAGGACAAAGCTTCAATCTGGGTCCCACTTTACTCAAGACTAATAAACAAATATCTTCACTTTCTCCTGTTGAAGAGTGTAACAAAATATTTTCTTCCCATTTGCACATGATAAGTTGCATGACCTTCTGGGTTTATGCTCCATTCATATTTATTGAGAGCCATTCTGCTCACTCGTATTTATTAAGAACCTACTCTGTGCAAGACACAATCCTGGGTATATTTTGCCTTCCCATTACTCTTTTAGATAATGTCTCTCCTCTACCATGTCTGACCATAAGGGCAGGAGGTAGAAAGAGTGGGCTTGAGATGGAGAGTAGAAAATTCTATTTTCTACTTTTGGATCCAATGAAAGAAGTGCTATTGGACCCATACTGCCTCATTTATTTGAAGAACACCTAATAATATAGAATGAACCACAAATTAAAATGTATTCTCATTACTCCTCCTGTGGCACATGTTGTTTGTGCCATATCCTGTATCCTGTAAGGATCCTGCATCCTGTATGTATGACTGTATCCCAGTGTCAGACCCCAAATTTTCTCTTCCCAAAACTCTAGTTCCTTTCCTACCATCCCATCAGAATGGGATCATACCCCTCCCTATTACTGTCCTCTCCCAGCCTCATGGCTTCTCTCCACCATCACTAAAGTCCCTGGCACCTGATTCTGGCTCACTGTCTTCCTCTCTACTTCTTTTCTTGCCACAAGTGTTGGAAACTTTAACATCCATGCAGACGGCCCATTTGATCACCTGATCTATCAGTTCCTTAACTTCCTCACCTCCAGTGCTCTTTTCTTTCAGTCCACACTGGCTGCTCACAACAACGGCTTTAACCCACATCCAGTCTTGAATACAAACACCCTGTCTCCTGTATCCGATCACCACCTCCTTTCGTACACCCTATCCTGACATTTTTAACCTCATCAAGACCTCCGCTCCATTGACCTTACTAGCACCTTTCTCTTGTCCTCAATTCCTCCATACCTAACTCAGATTACATGGGCCACCATTATAATATTCCTCTAAATATACCCTCACCTTCTATTTAGTCTGCTAGGCTTCTGAAAGCAATATACCAGCAATGGTTTGGTTTTTACAATGGGAATTTATTAGCTTACAAACTTACAGTTCTGATATCATGAAAATGTCCAAATTGAGGCTGATGCTTTCTCCCCAAAGACTGGCTACTGGTGATCCTGGACTCCTCTGTCACATGGCAAGGCACATGGTGGCATTTGCTGGTCTCTCCCTTCTCTTCTGGGTTGCTTTCAGCTTCTGGCTTTATGGCTTTCTCTCACTCTTTGTCTGAATTTCATTTTCTTATAAAGAACTCCAGTAAAAGGAGTAAGACCCGTTGTAGGCCATACATTATTGAAGTAACCTAATCAAAAGGCCCTTAACTGAAGTAATCTAATCAAAAGGTCCCCCACACAATAGTTTCACACTCACAGGAATGGACCAACTTTAGGAACATAATTTTCTTAGGTCCATCCAGCTTCAAACCATCACAACTTCTCTGCCCCTCTATCCCTCTATCATGCTTGCCTGGAGAATCCCAACCCTGGGTAAAGCTACCTACTGACCTACTGGGTAAAGCTATGTAGTCTTCTTTTTAATAGGTTTTTTTTTTTATTTTAAACTTTTTATTTTTTAAATACTTTCAAACTTACAGGACAGTCACAAAATAATACAAACCATATACAGAGAACTCTAACGTACCCCTAGCCCCCTGGTTCTGAGATCCACCAATTTTAGCATTTTACCACATTTGCCACATCATTTCTATTTATCCATCAGTCTATCAATTTGTCTATCCATCTGTCTGGCTGACTGGCTATTTATTAATACATTTTCTGAATGCTTGAGTGCAGCTTGTATACATAATGCTCCTTGAGCACTTAATACTGCCATGTACATTTCCTAAGAACAAGGATATTCACTTAGGTATCCACCTTTTTCTTCAGAGAAATAAAGACTTTTTTTTTTTGTTCTGAATAGTTAATCATGAATTATAAAAAGACATAAAATAAAAAATAAATAAAATGAAAATAAAACAATGAGCCATAAGTTAAACCATGGACTATAGTTAATAGTGTAGTGATAAAAATGTGCTATCATCAATTTTAACAAATGTATCATACCAATGCAAGGCATTAACAATAGGGTGGTAAATTGGAACTGTATATTTTATGCATGATTGTTCTGTAAACCCCAACTTCTCTAATAAAAAAAATATCTCCTGTCATTTAATATTTCTCTTTCTATTAAATGGTGCTTACTGTATTCTGACATACTGTGCTATTTTTTTTTGAAAA
>JAQZBX010053553.1:0-18866 GCA_029593785.1 Cabassous unicinctus | reverse complement strand
CTGGGAGCCTGGGTGCTGGGCAGCTGGTCCCCACCCTCCCCACTGCCCTCAGGTGCTCCTCCAATCCCTCGCCCACCCAGCACTCCTTCAGCTTGCCCCACGCTAGCCATTCCGACCGAGCTCTTCATTTTCCTCAAGGACTGAGAGCCTGCTCCTGCCAGGCCCACCCCGGGCACTGGGCAAGTCCACTGTGAACCAGCAGGCTCGGGTCCTGGGCTGTGCTGCCTAAAGGCACCAGAAAGCGGCCGCATTGAAAACCAAAACTTCCTATTAATTTCCCCCATTTGACCATGGGCTTCCCCAAGAGGTCTTGCCACCTTCCCCAAGGCTCCGGGAAGGCTCTGGGCCTTGGTCCAGTGGAAAGAAAACCTTCCTTTCCTACATTCACTAAAACACTGAAGCATGCTGGAGGGAGCTTCCCCTCTAAGCCTGCTATAAATCCTCACGGCATCCAGCACGGATGTCAGCTGCTCACGGAGGCTGCTCCGGCTGGCGGCTGCCCTCCTCAACTAGCTGCCCGGGGCTTGGAGGGCTGCGAACCCCAGCTCCCAGGACAGAGCCTGCAAGGGTCCCTGCCCACGGAATACGAAGCGCACCCTAAGAGGCCGAGTGGCACTGAGAGTCCAGCAGGCAGGGCGTCTGCCCCTCACAAAGGGGCCGTGGAAACAGCCCCCGGCTGGCCTGGAGCAGCATTTCTGGAAGTTTCCACTGGCCGCTGTGAAACTCACCCCAAGCCAAGCTCCTACATCGTTTTTCATCCAGACTTTTTCCGATGGCCCTGGCCTCAAGGCCACAGTGGGGGAGCCAAGCCTGCTGCTTTTCCTCTTCTGCTTTAAAAAAACCACACACAACTTTTCACAGGGACCCAGTTTCCAGACGTGGAGGTGGTGGTCCCAGAAGCCACGTGGACAAGGCACACTCACGACCACAGGCAAGCTCGGCCCCCAAACCCCAGCACAGCTGGGCCTCCTCTGGGGCAGAGGCTCGCCTCTGCCCGGGCCCATGCCGACACCTGGGGGCGCATGGCATGAGGCCTCTGCTCTGTTCCGTGGGGGCCCAGACTTCAGCTCAGCAGGAATGGGGCCTTTAACTCTGTTGACATCAAATTCCTCTTCTACAGAACAGCACCACCTGTTTCACAGCCAGCCCCCTGAAAGGAGGGTGCTGGCCCAGGGCCCCTCCCTTTGGAGCTTCGAGAGGTACCTCAGAGTATTACAGACAGAATTCAGACAAACAAACAAAAACCCTCATCTCCTTTCCCCACCACTCTCCAGCTTCTCCCCTTCCCAGCCAAGCTTCTGGAAGAGCCATGTCACCCGTGGGCTGAGTCTCTCCTCCCCCCTGCACCCCCTGCCCCGCTGCCCCAGGCCTGCTCTGCAACGTGCTGGGTGGTGGCCACCACCCGGGATAAACCCACCAGGCTCTTCCCAGCCACGCTTGATTCCCCACCCCCCCGCCGCCCCCCTCCCAGAGGCCTTTGAGCTGGGAGGATGGGCCGGGGAGGGGAGGCTGCTTTCTGGATTTGTTCTTTCATTAGAACATAGTCCAGTATTTTCTGGTTCACAGATTTTTCGTAATGATTCACTCTAATAGTTAAAGCACGGGCTCTCGCTTTTCACAGAAAATGGTTATTCTTCATGATAAAGCGAGACCTGGAAATCCTGTTCTCCAGTTTTGCTGACGTGCCTTCCCTCTGCCAGGGCAAAGGGTTTCCTGGTGATGGAAAGGCCCCCATCAGGCAGAGGGCCAGCGGGAGGGTGGGAGGGCAGGAGGCCGCCCCGCGGCCAGGACAGGTCCCCACAGCAGGGCCAGGCCTGGCAGGGGGGAAGGGAAGGGAGCATCGGACGGCACACATTAGCGACGGTGGGGCCCAGCCCTGGCGAGGGCTAATTTTGGGCCCCATCACGTGACGTGGGAAGCCAGGAACCGGCCTCTTAGGCCCGCAGCAGGGAAAGCCCCATTCCCGTGGTGCCCTGCACCTGTTCTTGGTACAGAACGCACTCAATGCCTTGGAATTCTGAATGTCATGCCAGGGGGTCCCTCCAGGGTCACCGCCTGTCGCGTCTCAGTGCTTGGGACTGAACCCACCATTGGGGTTCACACCACAAAGAGAGAGGTGCCAGGGCTGGACATTCATTGGACACACAGTGGGTTTACCTTCCGCTAGGCTGCTCCAGCCATCTCCCATGACGCATGTGCCATGGAGGAATTCGTGCCGAACCCCAGCAGGAGTGCTGTGCCCAACACTGACTTTTACTTCTGTCGGTTCAGAGCGATGAAGGTGAGCACACCCCACACCAGTGCCGGGCGCGCAGTAGGTGCTCAGTAAATGTGCTGAGCCAGCGTCCAGAGGGCAGAGGCCGTGGCCATTCCCTCCCCATCATATTCCGGACCCAGCCTTGGGAATTCTCCTCCTGCCACAGAGCCCACCTTCCCAGGCCCGGAGACAAGGCCACACCTCCACAGTCTTCCTGAGTCCCACATGCCCGCCCAACACTTTCCACTTTCTAATTTTATTCAAGGGCAAATGAGAATGACCTTCCAAGCATGACCCATGCTGCCTCCCACCTGCCCCATCCAGAGGAGGAGGTAGTCAGTGCCAGAGGCCTGGTCCCAGCCCCTCGAAAGCCCGGCAGGTGCTAAGGAGGGCAACCCCCCTGCCTGACACCAGTGTCCTCTGACTTCTAAGCAGGGCAGAGGGAAACGGAAGAGAGGCGGGGCGCCCAGGGCTCTGGCTGTGGGTGGGCTGTCTGGGCAGGGTGGCCAGGAAAGATGGCCCATCTCCCGGAACTCCTGTGAGGAGGGGAGGCTCGGCCCCTCCCAGGCAGCTCCTTCCCTCTCCCCGGCTCTTCTGCCGTCCTGGCAGCTCACTCCTAATCCCCTCTGTAATTGGGGCGTGGAGCCCAGAACTCAAGAGGAGACCCTTGGGAGACCTCAGGCCTGGGCTCCAGCAGGCACCCCGATGATTCTTGACACGCCTTGGTCCGGGGGCTTGTCCTGGCAGGCGACGCCTGCAGAGGCCCATGATGCTCTGACAGCCCTTCGGGTGGGGCCTGTTAGCAGCCCCCTTTTATAAGTAAGAAACTGAGGCTCAGTAACATCAAGCAGCTTGCCTAAAGCCACCCAGCTTAAACCTGCTGACCCTGGCCCGTGAGCCCTGGCTCCAGAGCCTGTGCTAAAGCTTCGTCCCCATCATGGACACGGAGGCCTGGCCGTACTCTCTCCCTCCACTGGCCTCTGGCCACGCTGGCCCAGGAGCCCAGCTTGTGGTGCCCCCACCCCACTTCCGTACCTCCACCTGCAGACCCAAACAGCCTGCGGAGAAACCAGCGATCCCACAATCCTCACCTGCCGGCCAACAGGAGCCACGAGGTCAACAGGGCTCCAGAAGTTTTATCATTAAAGCCACACCTGTCAGAGGGTCACCTGAGTTCACTTCTGAACCTTCTCCTACCCTGCTACCAGCAACTTCCAGGAGGCCATGGCACTCCTCATAGAAGGCCTTAGCCTTACAGACACTTCCATTTGCCATCGAACGCATTCTGTTATTTCTCCAGACCAGGGGTTGGCCCTATTTTCGTCAAGAAGGTTCTGCTGGGACACGGCACACCCATGCCTTCACGTGCTGTCTACGGCTGCTTTTGTCCTGCACCAGCTGGGTGAGGAGCTGCCTAGAGACTGCAGGGCCCACAGGCCCAAAATAGTCCCTGTTCAGGAAAAAGGCTGCCACCCCTTGCCCTAGACTCACTGCACTCCCTCAAGCCCCCACTGAGCCCCTCCCCGTGCCGACCTGTGCCCGGCCCAGGACGACGGGGACGCACACAGGCACAGCCCGGGCCACGGGGTGCACTGGATCGAGGAGACAAACACTACGCAATCACAGGCGTTAGGGTGTGCTGGGAAGGTGAAGTCTGACCCGGTCGGAGGAAGTGAGGAAAAGCAAAGGCCAAGGGAAGTGCACGTGGCTCAGGCGACCGAGCTCCCGCCTACCACGTGGGAGGCCCCTGGGGCGGTTCCCAGTGCCTCTACAGAAGACAGCGAGCTGGCCTGACGGGCAGGCGCAGCAAGCTGACGCAACAGGAGACACAAGAAGAAAAGTATAACTGGAGACACAGCAAAGCAGGGAGCGGAGATTCTGGTGCCTCCCGAAGACGAGCAAGACAGCGAGCTGACACGACGGGCAGGTGTGGCGAGCTGACACAACAATATGACGCAACAAGAGACACAAGAGGAAAACATAATGAGAGACACAACGAAGCAGGGAACAGAGGCGGCTCCAGCAATTAGGTGCTTCCCTCCCACACTGGAGGTCCCGGGTTCAGTTCCCGGTGCCTCCTAAAGAAACAAGGAAGACAACAGACACAGCAAGTGCAAAGAACAAGGGGGAGGGGAGAAATAAATAAATCAAATCTTAAAAAAAAAAAAGCGAAGGCACTCAGCAGGCAAGAGGGCAGAGGGGGGGTGTGCTGAGACCCTGCGCTGGGGACATGGCAAGGAGGGTGAGCGAGGACGCCTGGTGCCCGAGCGAGGACAGGGGCTTCAGGCCAGTGGAAGGTGCTGGGGGACCAGTTCTAGGCCAAAGGGTATGAAACCTCACTGGCTGCCACACGGGAATGGTGAGGAGAGCGGCTGTGTGGCTGTGGGGAGCACGAGAGGGCAAGGCTGGGGGAAAAGTGGACAGAGCTAGCGATGCCCTCAAGGACTGAACCGCCACCACCTGGTGGTGGGTCAGGCGGGAGATGAGACATCCAAGCTGAGCCCAAGGCCCCCGAGACATCTGAGAGGGTCTGGCGGGTCCGCAGCGGCCTGGGCTGAGGCTAGCGACCAGTAGGAAGCCTGGGCCGGCAGCAGGGGAGGGGGCAGCGAACCCACCAGCCCCCTGGATATTTGAGAGGAGAATCCACACAGGTGAGCTGAGGGCCAAGCAGGGCTCAGGTTGACACCGGTGATGCCCACTGAGACGCCTGGGAAGCAGCACAGCTCCTCAGTGGGCCTGGCCCGGGAGACCCGACGGGGAGGAGGGCACCGGAATCCTTGGGGACCAGAGCTCGGGCCGGGGGGTGGCATTTCCAGCATGACTCATCTGCCTGCGCTCTCCAAGAAGAATCCTCCGGTGAGGCCGAACACTGGCATTTTATCTGAACCCTAGCCTTCCTGCTCAGGGAGAACACTGTGCTCTGCCTCTTAGTGGGGCGAGATTAACATGGCAAGCGCGTCTTCTCCCGCTCACAGTTCAAGACGTGTAAGACGTTTCATGTAACACCCTGAAGGGCCTTCTGAGGATGGTATAAAAATAACAGACTTTAAAGTGACAGGCTTTTATTTTTAGCACCCTAAGGATCAGTGATGCCCAAAGAAGTTGCACCTAAATGCCAGGCCTCGCTGACACGTCTGGCACCCAGGGTCCCCCAAATCCAAGTGGGAGGGGAGCACAACTGCTGGGGCATTTCAGCAGACCCCGCCCTCCGTACCTCGCCACCGCAGATGCCTCTTTCTCTACTGTCATCAGGTTGCTGGGCATCTGCTGAGGGCCTGCGGCCAGCCCCGAGGGGCTCTGGGCTCCGCAGCAGTGTTGAGCCAGCTCCCACACTGCCCCGCACCCCACCCCACCAGCAGCCCAAGCTCGCCAGCTTGGGCACCCTGCCCGGGACCGACCCTGGGTTTGGCCAACCTCAGCCCCTCTGGCCTGGGTCCTGGGGACTCGGGTACCTGGGGCCCCGCGGGGGGCCCCACGCAGGTTTGCAGGGCCCGTGTGAGACTCCACAGCCAGTGAGGGGCACAGGCACGTGGCCTGGGGTGACAACATTCCTATAGGCTCTGCAAGGAGGCGGCGAGTCCTCCGCTCCCAGGTAGAAGGAATCCCTGGCTGCCCTCCGGGAGTCTTGCCCCCCGCCCGCCGCTCTCCCCAGCCTTGCAGGCCTTTCCTCCCAGCCCAGACCCGCTCTGCTCCTGCTTGCTCCCTCCATTCCCAACTCCTACTGCCTTGAGGTCAGACCTCCCCTCCCAGCACCGCTGGCCTCCTTTCTCCCTGGCCTGGCTTCATCTCAAGGCGGGCTTGTCCTGCATTTTCTGTCAGCTCTTTCTCCCCCCGTTCTTATTTCTGCTTCCGTTTTAGGCCTCTACTCACCCTCTTTCCACCTTGTGTTTGGGAGAGAAGGCAAAGAGAAGAAGCCTTCTGTCTGGCCCACAGGCACCAAGATCCAAGGGGCCACCAGGCCCCTGGCATGGCTTGCTTGCTCGGGGGCTGATGCCAGGGCTGTGGGCCTGGGAAGGGGAGCTCCAGCCCTGCCAGAGGGTCCAGAAGGCTTCCATGAGGAAGCGACACTCAGTCACAAGATGGGGTGAAGGGAGAACACTCCAAGCAGAAGGCACAAGTGCAAAGGCCCTGAGGCAGAGAAGTACTTGGCACACTCTTGGAACTGTCAGGAGGCTGGTACGGTTGGCCTACAGTGGGTGAGCAGGGAAGAGAAGTCTGGTGGCCACAAGGAAGGTAGAAGAGGCGCCCCAGGGCCTTCAGCCAGAAAAGGACAGTACAAGGAAGCTCTCCTCCCGGGGCTCACAGGTCTGAGCAGGCAGAGGCAGGGAGGAGGGTCCCCCTGCATGCCTGTGGCCAGCTTTCAGGGCACTGGTTCCAGAGGGCACCCTGGGAGAAGCTCGGCTGGGGAGCAGACCACAGCAGACGTGAGCCCCCGGGGGCATCCCGCAGCATCCTTCACTCCTGCACGCCCGCCAGGCGCCGCCATGTGCAGCCAACCAGAGGCATGGCCCTGGCTCTTGGGGGCTGCCAGGCATGGATGTGGCCGCAGCACCAGTCCTGCCTGGGCTGGCTTTTGGCAAAGCTGCTCTGCCATGACTAAGAGTGTATAACATTTTGGACAGAAGGAGAACAAAGGTGATCAGCCACTCCATCTGCACTTCTCAGACACCCTGGCTGGTTCCTTAAGAAATACTTCAACACGCCGGCCTCACCCCAAGCTCCCACAGGGTACCCCCAGACCATCTAGCTCCCTGCAGCCCCTGCTCACCCTGCCGGGGCACTTCCCACCTCTGCCTTCCTGCTCCACTCGGAGCCCCAGGTGTGCACGGGTCCCTTTGGTCATGGGCATTGGTGTCTATGGTCGGGGTCCCCTCCTGGGCCTCCTCAATGAGATGAAAACCAGGTGGTGGGGGGTGGGGTGCAAGGTGGCTAGGCCAGACAGACAGACAGAGGGAGGCCACGCATCCCCCCCAAGCATGGGCACGGGGCGAGGGTGACAAGAGTCGCCCTGGGCTGGAAGCCTCGAGGGAAGCCAGGAGACTGGGACATCAAGGTCTGAATGGGGCGAGATGGAGGGGAGACGGGGAAGGGGCCAACGCAGGGCTGCTTGCGGGAGACTGACTGGGAGACGGGAAGCGTGTCAGGGAGAGGAAGCACCTGGCAAAGCCTGGGAGAAGGCGGCAGGACCGGGGGCGCGGCAGGACCGGGACGCACAGATCTCGGGGTGGGGGGGCAAAGGAAATGAGTAACCAGATCAGACCCGCACAGTCCACGACCCCCGGCTAACACGCTGGGCTGGCGGGGCACCCTTGGTGCAGTCACGTCAGGGCTACTACCCTGCCCCACAGCCCCCAGGTGCTTCCTGCTCAGGGACCCTGGGATGTGCCACTCCAGCTGCTGCTTCCACTCCCCATCCTCACACCACAGCGTGCTGGTGACCCCCTGCTCCATTCCTGGCTCACCCTTCACCCCCGTGCCCTCTGCGTTGCTTCTGCCATGTCCCTTCCCAGGAGCTCAGGAGCAAAGGCCGACCTCCTTGGCATGGCATTCATGTGGCACTCAGGCCCTGTGTTGCCTGTGTTACCCTACCCCTCTCCCTGCCCAACCCACCCACCCGAAGCCCTGCTCCAGCCCTCCCTCCCTAGCAGCCCTCCTCCTTGATCCCCCAGCATGCTGTGGCGGTGGCAGGGGTGCGGGCCCTTGGAAAACGCTGCCTGTGTGTCCCAGGGGGAAGCCTGTGTCCTCGGTGCTGTGTGCTTCAGAGCACCAGCCCAGCACTGTGCAGCCTGGGTGCAAATCCCACCTCCACCACTGCCCTGTGGGGCCTCGGGCAAGTTCTTTGACTCAGGCTCCAGTTTCTTCGTGTGCACAACACGCCTCTCCTAGTCACTCGTCAGGATCATCACCCACATGCACAGCTCACGCCCTCCCAGGGGCCTTGGCGAGCTCTGGGTACCAGATGGGGCCCTAGGAGGGTGGCCTGTGGTCAGGCCTGGGAGTGTCTGAGCCATCAGGGCACGTGGTCGTCTGGCTGATTCTTACAGTTCTCCTGTGACGGAAAATTCCTTGTAATCATTTCCAGGCTTGTGGCTGATTTGGGCTCCCCCAGGCGGTCTCCCCAGAGGGGCTGGGACTCTCCTGATCCCCCTTCTCCCCCCAACACAGGAGCCAGATCCCAGGGGAGGCAAGAGGGCACAACCACCTCGCCACACTGCTGGGGGCACTCACCCAGCCCAGGCCACAGAGACATCCTGGGGCTGGCCATCGGCTCAGTGGTCCTGGTCTCAACTCTGCGACACAGAACTTCTAACTTTTCTCTGGTTTCATAGCAAAGATGGAAAATGTGGAATTATTCTCCCCTGTAGCGTGGTTTTGCCTTCACTTGGATTCTTAAGATCTGAAACAGCTGCAATAAAAGGGGAATCTCTATGCTGTGGGGTCTTCTGTGCAATCAAAACAAAACAGGGCTTCCAGTCCCTGCTGCCTGCCCCCAGCTCGGCCTCGTCTCCTGCCAGCTCCATCTTTGCCTCCTGGTGTGTGTGTGTGTGGGGGGTGGTGGTGCACACAGCCCTGACACACTGCCTTGCTATCGGTGCCCTGGCCAGCACAGCCCTTCCTTCCCAGCCTCTGCCTCCTGGCCCCAGCCACTGCCCAGCACCTACCGGTCTGTGGCACAGGAGACTTCAAGTCAGAAGGGCAAACGCCAGCCCAAGTCGACGTCAGTCAGCCTGAGTGCCAGGGCACAAGGACAGGGGTTTGTGTCTGTCCTCGCTCACTGCTGTACTCCCAGGCCCAGGCCCGGCACACAGGAGGTGCACGCTGGGGGCGGATGGACGAGGCCCAGCAGTGAGCACTGTGCTCGGGTCTGCGCCTGCCAGCCAGGTGCCCGAGGCCAAAGGGCAGCCTTCCAGCAGGGGCAAGCCCCCCTGGCTGGCAAGGAACCCTCACGTCGGCTTGGGCCTTGGGCCAGTGGGCTTGAGGGGATGGGGGGAGGCAGGAGGGCAGGTGAGAGGATCGCCCTCCAGCTGGCCTTGGGAGGGAGGAAGCCTCCCGGCTCTAGGAGGAAGCGGGGGTGGACCCAGAGGCCAGAGTCAAGGAGCAGCCTGGATGCTCCCCTTCCAGCCCAGGGCTGACGTGATGATAGAAGCTTCCAGGCCGGCACTTCAGAGGGGAAGGGATGAAGCCTCCCTCCCATGCTGACGCCCGACACACTAACTCGTCCAGGAGCACACACAGCTGATGCACAAAACCAACCAACTAGCGAAACCCACCAGATTTCTAAAGAAACCCCTCCCAATCTCTCTGGGCTCTGCAACTGTCTCTTAACCACCCCCTCACCCCACAGTCTGCTGTGAACATTACAAAATGAGCTTTTGGTCCCTCGAGCCCACGGTCCGTGTTTCTGTTTCAGATTATCTCAGGGAGATAGGATTTCTCCGACGTTTTTGCGGCCCCCAGCCCCCACCTCTACTGAGGATTAGCTCTCTTTGGAAAGTGCATGAAACACTATTTTCTATTGGTGGATTATCCCCAGGATTAAGAATTTTGGCTCATTTACCCTCCCCGTGGCTTTACAACAACTCCTTTTAAACAGCCTTTTCCCTATCACCACTTCCGCTCAAGGACCCTTTAAAAGTGACCCACTCAACACTATCCTCAAAACCGGACGCTCCTGGGACCCGCAGGTGCTGCCCATGCCAGGAGGGAGGACCTGGGCAAATGCTCGCCCCCCGCTCGGCCAGCACTGGCCTGGGTTCAAGCACTGCTTCGCTAGACACGTGCCGGCCACTGGGCGCTGCGCATCTGACAGGGACAGGCCTCAAGGCGCAGGGTGCCATTGCTGCTGGCCACAGAGTGAGCCCAGATGGGGCTGAGCAGGTGTGCACCTTGGCCTGGCCAACTCCTGCAGCCCAGTTCTGCAGAGGCGGCTTTTTCCAACAATCCGTATGAACTAGTTAACTTACCAAAACCCGGTAAGACACAAGTGCCCCCAGCTTGGAAGCTTGATGGAAATCTGTGGAAGGCCGTGGCCCCTGCCCAGCAGGACCAGCTTGAGGAGGGAGAAGGGCATGGGCCACCAGGGACAGAGCCTCGCAGGCCTCCCCTTGCCTACCGAGTTCCCTGGCCCAGTGGGGCAACCCGGCCCCTCCCCTCAGCCAGTTTTCTGGAGCCACCAGCTGGGCTCAGAGCAGAATGGGGCTTACAGAGCTGCCCCCTCAAACGCCGTGCCCGGCTAAGCTCAAAGCCCCTCTCCGCTTTCATTCCTCCAGCCAGCCGTGGCTGACGTGGGCGAGATGAGGGAAGTGGCCAGCCCGACTGCAGTCTTCCTGGACCCGCGTAGAGGCACTTGGTTCGGGACAGTGCCAAGTAGGCCAGAGTGCCGGCTGTGGCTTGGCTAATCTGAGGGCCATCAGGCCCATTTGGGCTGCCTGTTATGACCAAAACTGCAGCTCAAGGCCCTCTGCTCGTGGCCTGTACTTGACCCTTCCTTGGGGTCAAGAATCCCCAGAGGAGCAAATCACCCAGAGCCCCCTTCTCTCCTCCTCTCAGCCCGGAGTCCATGCTGAGAGGGGCTTTCCTGCCCCACTTGCAGGCCTGCGCAGAGCCTCACAGAACTCTCTACTGCTGAGACACTCCCAGGCCTCAGACGTGAGCACAGCCACTGCCGAGCCTTCTGGCTGGGGGCCTTCGATCTGCAGCTTCTTTGGGGAGGGGGTGCTTTTTGCCACAACCACAGACTGGATAGAAAATGGAAGTTTTTTTTGCCAAACCCACATGAGAGTCGCCATGGGGGCCCCCAGGCGATAACAAACACAAGTCTCCCCTGCCTTCGAGTGCTGCCAGCCAGCCAGCCTGCCGTGGGAGGGCCTGGGTACTGGTCCTAACGGGGTCCTTGGGGAAGATGCCGCTTCCCCTGCATCTATGAAGCCAGAGGAGCCTGTGAGCAAAACGCCAGCAAGAGCAGCGGGGCCAGGGAGGGGGCCTCTGCAACCCTGCTAGCCAGAGGCAGGCACCAACGTGTCCCTGGCAGACCAGAGGGTGCCCTGAGGCTCTTGTCTCCCAGGAAGCGGCCTCTTAGAGGAAAAACAAGCCTCTTGTCTCCAAACCCAAAGAGGCGAGAGCTCAGGCTGTCCTGACCTCTACGTTGGCCAAAAGGCAGCCCACCGATGTCCATAACTAGGATGATGGCTAACTCCGCTCTGGAATGAAGAGGCAAGGCGACTCGACGTGTGGATGTGGAGAGAGGGCCTGCTTTCGTGGAAACAGCTGCCCGCCTCCCCTAAGGCACTGCTCGCCTCCCCAAGGGTGGGTGACAACGCTATCCACTCCCAGCTTCAGCCCGGGGGCACCTGAAGAACCACTTCCAGGGAAAATGATGGAACGGCTCTAAATCCTGGTGTCTGTCTCCACAAACAACACCCAGCCTGCCCAGGGGACAGGGCCTCTAGCCCCGCTGGGAGTGGTCAGGCAGCTCGGCCCACACCAGGGCCCAGCGTCACCTTCCCTGAGAGTGTGGAACCAGACACCTCGCCCAAGCTGCTCAAGTGGAGAACAGCCAGGGCTACATGTGTGGGTGCAGGGGTGCCTCGAAGCCAAGGGCCACCTCCTCTAACTTCCCAAAGCACACAGACAGCAAGCCTCGCCCGCTGAGCGGGGTCAGCAGAGGGACGATGGCCTGGGCAGGCAGGCCTGCCACCCTGCTGCCCTCCACTGCATGCACTCGCACGTCCCAGAGCCCGAGCAGCCTCCACGAGTCACAGGAACCTGAACGTGACATCACAGCACTGCTGGGGCCCGCCTGAAGCACCGGTGCCACACAAAAACAGAGAAGGAATTTCATAGCTCGGTATATTTTTTAAAGCAGCGAGATGTGAAACTAGAGTCAAAAATAACTTTGCTGTGGGCTTCTGAGACAAAACCGCCAAGCTGCTCGCTGAGCCAGGGCCTGGGCCCCTTGTAGAAGCCCCCCCAGGTCCTGGGCCACTGTCCACACCTCCGCGTGCTCCCCCCTCGCCCTCGAGGAAGGGCCTCTGTGACTTCCAGACACCACCCGAGCCCTGCGCAGCTGTCCTCCCCAGCCACCGCGAGCCCATTTAGGAAGTAGAGGGAGCCATGTGGGAGTGAGCGCGTGACAGGAAAGCTACTTGGGAGCAGCCTCTAAGCTCACGGGTTATTCTTCCCAGCATCTGTGAAGAGGACCCCAAGTCGCTCAGCGGCACCCTACAAGAACTCAGGGTGCAAGGGCACCCAGGGCAGGCTCTGCCAGGACCCCGGCAGCCATGGGTGGGTGTGAGGGGTACGTCATGGAAGGAAGGCCCTCAGGGAGCCCCCGGCCTGCCTGAGATGCTGTCCTTTGCTTCCCAGCCCATGAGACAGACAGACGGGCAGAGCCTGAAATCTCCACTTCAGAGATGAGGAAACGGAGGCTTAGCCAGGCCCACGCACATGGGAAGAGGCAAAGCTGGGCCAGATCAGCGGGGGCTTCTGACACCTGGTCTGGGCTTTTCCGTGGACCCCACAGGCCTCTGGGGTGGACCCAACTTTCTCAGGAAGAGAAGACTTGAGGCAGGCAGGTCAGTGACCCCCAGGCAGCCACAGAGAGAGCAGAGAGCAAGGGATGGGAGGCTCGGGACAGGCTCGCAGCAGAATCTCCGCCTGGAGACAGACTCGAGAGGAAGAGGGAGGCACACTCTCAGGACCTCAGCCCTGTCAGCTCTCGAGAAGTGGCCATAAGGGGTTTTGTGAAGCAAAAGGTGCCCCTAAGAGAAACCTAAATTCCATGGTTAGGAAGTACATTTCCCCCAAAACCATTATAACAAGTCAACTTAAAGAACAGTTTTTACAGGAAGTACCCGTTCTTGATGAGCCCCAGAGGTCTGGGTGCAGGTTCAAGGCTGTGATCTCCTGGGCCTTATCCCAACGCCCCACACCCCATCACTCTTTCCAGGTCTCGTCACCTCCTGTGACTTCCTCCTTCCTGGGCCCTGGGGAAGACCTCTTCTCTCCCTCTCCTCTCATTCCCCTGCCCAGCCAGACCACTAGAGTTCTGCTGGCAGCTAAAAGCACTCCTGGGACTTGAGTCCTGTGGAGAGCACTCCTGCGCCGCCAGCCCGCCCTGCTGCTTTCCCACACTGCCCCTTGGAGAGGACCCGACAGTGCTGTGCGTCACACAACAGCTGGCAGCAGTCTAGCACCTTCAGTGAACACAGCTTCAAACCCACCACCTCATGGACTGCACAATAGTGCTCAGGGGAGGGGAGTCAGGCGCTCCTGTCTCCAGGGAGGAAACTGAGGCTCTTGGGAGCAACATCACATGCCCAAGGTGACCCAGGCGGTGTACGGTGAAGTTGGCCCTCAAATCCAAGGGGGGCACCTCCACTCCCCTCAGCCTGGCAGAAACGTGTAAGCCGAGCAAAGCGTGACTGCTGAGAACACCGTGCCAGCCGGGCTCAGGGCTGAGGAGCCCGCGGAACCCAGAGGGCAGCCTCAGAGGAAAGGAGAACGTGTCTCCCAAAGAAGGGCCAGGGAGGCTGTGCTCGCTGGTCAGGTAGCCTCAGAGGCCTGGCCCGTCTGTGGTCACAGAGCACTGACTTTCAGGAGGGTCGAGTTTGGTTTGTAGAGAAACTTCTTGAGGAAGCCATCGCCGACTACACCAAGATGGTTTAGAAAGGGAGGCTGGGGGGGGCTCTGCCCCACGGTGTGCTGAGACCAGGATCCCCGGCCTCTTGGAGAAGCCCCAGGCTGGGGGGCACAACGAGCCCTCACCAGCACCTTGTCTGCACCTGCACCTGGCGAGGCAGCCTGCTGGGCACCGCGTGGGAGGACACGGTGAGGGCGGCAAAGGGAAGCCCTTGGGAAGCACAGCCTCAAATAAACATCAGCAGGATGACGGCACCGTGCCGCGAGGCTGGATCCTGGGATCTGAGGCCTGTCCACGGGCAGAAGCCTGGGGGTCAGGGGCAGGGACGCGGCCCGAGGAGCGCACCTGCTCACGAGGGCGTCCGAAGGCAGGAGACAGGCCAAGGGCCACGTGCCTCTCCAGGCCATGCCCGTATAAACACACTTTTGAAAAGTAACTCATGCATTTTATAAAAAGGTCTTCCTAGAAAAGTGGAAGAGTGAAACCCCATTTGGGAGTTAAACGCCTGGGTTTCAGATGCTGCCCAAGTCCCGAGGGCAGTTTGGTTTCCTGTGAATCTGAGCGGCTCCTGGGCCTGGGGGTGCGCTGGGGTGGGGAGCCTCACGGGGCAGCCCCAGTCTCGCTCACATCGTCCCTCTCCCTGGCGCCTGCAGTGCAAGCTGGCTTCAAGGCAGAGCCAAAGCCGGGGCAGCTACAGGGGCTCCGCCCAGGGGTGAGGCTGTGACAGCTCCGCCTCTTGTCCTGCTACTGGACACTGTGTCCTCATCACCACTGTACCCCAGACCCTCAGCATCGGTCAGGCCCTGCCCCTGCCCTAAGTAGTGTCCCCACAAGGTAAAGCCCAAACTCCTGGGCCTTCCATCGCAGGCCCAGCACGTCCGCTCTGCACAGTCTGCCATTACCCCACAGCAGGGGACCGTGGCCTTGACCTGACGTGCTGGACTCCCACCTGACGTGCTATCCCCCCTGCCACTCCTCCTTCGAGGCCTGACTCTGACATCAGCAGAAGCAGGCCTGGGGCCCTGCTGAGGGCGGGACTGGGTCTCACACAGGGCCTGGCACACAGGGGGGCTCAACGAGTAGGTGTACACAGGGAATCCAAGGGCTGGGGACTCGCTCTCCTGGGCAGGAAAGGGTCTAGCCCCGACGAGGCCCTGGGGAAGGGGGAGGGGCAGGGGCCACTCTGGTGCTGTCCTGAAGACCCCCTAGCCCAGCCCAGGCAGGCCTTGAACAATAACAGTGTGGACGAGAGCAGCAGCAGCACCCGAATGTCAACTAGCTGCAAAGGGTGACGCGGCCGACCCCAGAGGAGCTCTCTAAAGGGGATACTGTTATCAGGCCCGAGCTCCGGGTGGAAACCGGTGCAGAATGGTGGGCGACTTGCTCCAGGCCACCGGGCTGGGAGGGTGAAGCTGGGATGACCGCCCAGGCGAGCCCGGAGCCACTCCTCTCCGCGGCCTGGCTCAGCTTAAGCCCTGGGCCCTTGCTTTACACAGTGGGGCCTCTGAAGAGCTTGCCTGGAGGGCACTGAGACTGGATCCCTGGGCCCAGGCGGCTAGACGTGGGCCACGAGCGTCGACGGGGGGCCTCGGCACGCTGGGTCGTGCCCAGCCTGTGGAGCTCTGTGACCCTCGGCAAGCCTGCCCGGCCCCTCCCCGCTGCAGTCCCCGCGGCTCCTCCCTGGAAGGATGCGCTACAGCCTTGAGGTTCCGAAGGACCAGGAAAGGGCAGTTTCCCTCTCCAAGGCCGCTTTGAAGTGGACTTCCTTGTGGGGGGCGGAGGGGGTAGTGAGGCAGGGTGGGATGGAGAAAACAGCTTGATTCCAACAGACAACTTGAGGTGGAGTCACTGCTGGGGTGGCAGACACTTCAGCCCCTCCGACCCCAGAGGGCCTCCAGGGTGGGTGGGCGGTGGGGGCTGCCCTCCGAGGGAGGCAGGGAGCCCAGTGAGCCCGGCCCCAGGCCTCGGGAGGGGATGCCTTCTCCAGCCCCCTGGGGGGACAGTTCTGGCTGTGGCTGAACACCGCAGCTAGAGCCCCAACTCCAGGCCTGGGAAACCACCAAGATGGCACAGCTAGATTGACACAAACCCACCTGTGCAGTTCTGAAAATGGGGTACACCTCAAGGCCTCAGCTGGGGGTGGGGCTCCTCTGTGGAGTTCCAGTTTCCTCAGGACATGTCGTTTTGTGGCATCCAGGTACACGCAGCCCCGTCAGCTCTGAGAGCAGGTGACTGGCTGATCTGGCCAGGGACAGACTTGGCATTTGTGAGGTAGGACAAGGGTGCTAGAGGCACCCAGACCGGCCTCGGGTCCAGCCACGGGCTGCACGGAGAGCCTGCACTCCTCCCGGAGGCCAAGCTACTCTTGTGCTCCTATCTGCTAACACAACAAAACCTTCCGCATGTGCCCCTAAAGGACAGCGACTGTTTCTAGTGGTACATTCCTCTGGATCCACTGAAGCTATTTTTACCATCTTCTCAGACTTAATTTCCAATTTTATCCTCTAAAGTTCTAATTGATTCCACCTCCCCGATCTCTCACTTGACGAGGCTGTGAAGAACATTCGGCAGGCTCTGCAGTTTCCGACGGGCTTAAGGTGGGGTGTTTTTTAAAAATCTCTGCACGTTCCTCACATCTCTCTCCCGGCACACGCCTTCTTCTCAAGGCTTAAGAGGCTTGAGAAATGCTTGCCCGACGTGCCCCCAGACACCAACCTGACTTCTCCCTCCAAATGCCCCTCCCGCGGTGAGGCCACTGTGCACAGCCCGGTCTGGGAGATGTGGGACGGTGTGGCACAACCACGTGCACAAGGCCCAGAGGTGGGAGAGGATGCCAGGCCACTCTGGCTGCATTTCAGGGCCCCGCGTGGGCGGAAGCGGGCAGCGCTCTTCCTTGCTGCTGCCCCTGCCTTACCACCACTCTCTCTGCCCTGTGGGCTGCATGTGTTCCTCCCATGGCCTCAACCTACCACGAGCTGGCCCAGGGCACAGGGCCTCAGAGGCAAGGAGAGAAGGGATCCGGGGGCCCAGGCCTCTTTAAAGCGCACTGCTGAAAGCGCCTGCGAGCCTCGTTCAGGGCTTCAGCGCTGCCTTGGCTCCTCCCCCCTGGCCACACTCCAGCCTCCCCCCTGGCCACACTCCAGCCGCCCTGGCTTTGCTTATCCCCCACATGTGCACACGGCCCCCTCCCGGCCTGCAGGAGGGCTGCTGCCTCTGCCGGGAGCGCTCTCCCAGCCCGCGGTGAGATGCCCTGCGGGCACACCCATGGGGCATTCCGTACTCACGGACACTGCCGTAGCACGCGTGGGCTACGCGCCGCCAGCCCATAATGGCCAGAGGGCTGGGCTCGGGTCTACCCCGACGATGAGTGTGGTCAGTGCCACAGCTAACACTTCACCCAGGTTCATGTCCTTAATCCCCACCCAAACCCGAGAGGCAGAGCCCACGAGCACCCACATCTCACCGCGCCACACATGGGGCCTAGAGAGCGGGAGGGACTTCTCCGAGCTTACTCTGACGCTAAGGAACAGTGTGAGGGTGCCCTGACTCAGAGGTCCCCGGCAGGTTCCTGGAGCCCACCCAGCAGAGGGGAGCGAGTGGGAGACAGCTAGGCTTGAAGAGCTCACCCCCGCAGGACCCACACCAGTGAGCTGGGCGTCCGGCGTCCAGCGGCCTGGCCAAGGCCCAGAGGGTTCCAAGAGCCGGGATCCTGGGGCAGGAACCGCTACTGCATTAATTTGGGCTGGAAACAAGTCCATTTTCATTATGATTTTTAAAAACCCAGCACCTGCTGGCAAACTTCAAAGGGTCCACATGCAGACGATGGGGTGAAGTCTCGCCATGGCCTACCTGGGTGAGGACGTCCAGCTGGCCCACGACGTGCTCCAGCGTGCTGGTCAGCGCCTGCGGCACGCTGACGGGCTCCTGCGGCTGGCTCTGCACTGTCTCCTGACTCCTGCCTCTGCCTGCGGGCATGGGGAAATCCCCTTCTGGCTATGTAGAAAGAGACAGGAAGAAAAGACAGGCCCTCGGTCCTTATTCCGTGCTTGGAAAACCACTGAGGGAGAACAGCCCTTTGAGCAATTACATGGGAAACCACCAGCAAACTTGAGAAAATGAATTCCAAATGCCGGCAAGAAACAGCAGTGCGGCAGTGTTCCCATGCCTGGGCCCACACGCACCCAGCTCCCGGGCCCTCCCTTCTGGGCAGAGGCATGAGCGAGGGGTGGAACCAGTGCCTGGCAGTCTGGGCTGGAGGAGGCCTGGGAGGGATGGGAAGGTGGACCAGCGAGTGCCCTCAGCTGACTTGCAGGGGCCCTCGTGCAGGCCTGGCCGGCAGCAGGACCCTCGCTCATGCCTTCACCTGGCCTGTGACCTCCAGCCAGCATCTCGTGCGGCCAAGGACACTGAAGTCCATCTGGCCCTGCAGCCCCCTCTCCTCCTGGTCAGCTCAACTCTACTTCCCCACCCTCCAGCACAGGGATTTCCCAGGCCGCACTAAAGCCTTCCCAAGGCCTCAGCAGCTACGGCCCAGAACCGAGGAGGTGTTCCAACTCCAGCCCTGGCACAGGTCCCCTGGGAAAACAAGGATTTCTGTGCGTGTGTCCCAGCCAGCGTCCACACGACAGGCTCCCCCAGCCGCTTCCGACGGGACTCCAAGAAGGCGAGGGGCTCAGTGTTTCTGCCTAAGGCCCTTCAGCCCCGAAGTGCAGACCTCCCCACACACATCATCTCCTCAGGGGCTCGCTCCAGGCCAGCATGTCAGCCACCTGCTCCAAGCACAGGCGAAGGCTCCTCTGATCTAGCAAGGGCTGTGCACGTGTGCAGCAGGGGAGCTTCCAGAACCACGCGGAGCCTGAGGGCAGGTTGGCAGATGCCCCGGCTCTGGTCTCGGAACCTACAGTTCTTGTGGACTTCCCCCTGTGGGAATGACGTACTCGGAGACGGCGCGCACCCCTGGCCAGCCCC
>JAQZBX010053552.1:0-18844 GCA_029593785.1 Cabassous unicinctus | reverse complement strand
GATATCCTTAATTTTTGAAATTGGAGATTATTATTAGTGACTGCAAAAGTCCATGTACAGAGGATTTTTGTTTTGTTTTATTTTTCCCAGTGATTACCATGGGCAATTGCAGCTTCCATCACCATTTTCCAAATCAACTACTTCTTCAATTCATATTTTGCCAAAAGCTGTGGCTCCAATAAAAAGCATTTACTCCCTCTTCTAGCTAACAAACAGCTCTCCCTTAAAGTATATTTTTCTTCCTATACTCCATGCTTGAAACTTATAAAGAGATAAAACTTAAATATTAACATCTACAATTCTTAAAAGAGGTAAGAGAGATATTAAAGCACTAAATACTGAGGCGGAAAAAAAACAAAAACCTGCATCATCCCTGGCAATAACTTGCCAAAAATTTGGCCCCAGAATCCCAAAGGAATTTGTAAAATACAAAATGTTCATCTCAAAGACACTTACTTCTTTCTTTCCCTCTCAGGTATGCCCTCTTGCCTTTTAGTCCAGGAAGTCTGGGATCATTTTGGAATTTCCAACTTCTTACTTAGGTTGATTCTCAGAAGAAAACACAATAAACTTATTCATGCTAGGTAATAAATAGTCCATGTGGTTAATAATTACCCTTTTCCTGACATTTGCATTGGAACAGAGAAAAATCATAGAAAAAAAGGAAACCATAATTATTTTAGTAACAGAGGAGGAGCAGGCAGTGGTCCCTTTAAATCATGTCTCTGCCTGCCCGCACAAGCTGGCTCCTTTTGGTGTACTTATTTTTGGGCTTGGAAAGCAAGAGCATCACAACATCATCTGGGTAGAGTGCAGGTGTGGGTGCAAGAAGAGTTGATTATGAACAGGAAGTTAGAAAGATACAGTTGCAAGAAGTCATCAGTGATAGTTTAGTTTAAAGAGGGGCAGTGCTTTTGTTGTACTTGTGCTGCAGGGGATAAGTGGAGAGTTAGAAACAGTGGGACTGACCATCTGCTGGGGACATAACTAGTTTCTAAGGCTTCTTTCCAGAGTCTATAATGGTGCTACCTCATAACAGTACCTCATGGTGCCAAGTGCAGGGTGGGGTTAAATGAACTGGGATACAACAGAAAATGAGAGAGGCAAAGCTCTGCTTTCAGGAAGCTTACACTCTAGAGGGGGGAAAGATGATAAGCAAGTAAACAAAAATAGCAAGACAATTAAACATTATGCAATAGAGGAAGACCTCCCTGGTAGATGACGTTTAAGGAGAGACCTAAGGTCTAAGAATGGGGTAAAGATTCCAAACCAGGTGAAAAAAAGAGCTAGGGCATATAAATAGGACATGCAAGGCCCCTTGAGCTGGTCCCTAGGCCTTCCCCATGAAGACCGAAAACCTGCAATCTTCATTCTCTGAAATAATGCTGTGTTGGGACAGAAATATATGTCATAGGGGAAATCATTAATGACAACTATACTGTTAGGGACTGTAATGGTTAAGCTAATATGTCAACTCGACCAGGTAATTGTGCCCAGTTGTTTGGTCAAGCAAGCACTGGGATAATTGTACTACAAGGACATTTATGGACTTTAGTCTTCAGTGAGTTTACTGCGTGGATGGCTGATTACATCAGGGAGATTGTTGTCAGCAATGAGTGACATTTTATCCAATCATTAGAATGCCTTAAAAGGGAAAGTGATTTCAGCATTCAGAGTGAATTTCCTAGCTTGTATTTGGACAACCAACGTCTCCTGGATACTCATCAAGGACCTTCTTGGCCTTTCATCAGAGCACCTGGTTTGCAGCCTGCCTGTGGAATCTAGACTTGTGTATCCCCATGGTCACATGAAATAATTTTATAAAATCTCATACTTTTTACAGATATCTCCTGTTGATTGTTTCCCTAGAGAACCCTGACTAATACAGGGACAGAGAATCACTCTCTGCTCCAACAGGTGCCTGTAATGATTCAAGCATTGAAAAGAAACATCAAAATTGGAAAAATGGTTTGGAGCCTCAATGGCATTGAACCACAAAAGGACCGTAATCAGAATTACACATGTACTCTCCACCTAGAAGGAACATTCCTAAAGGGAAACATTCTCCTCCAAGTGAGGTACATTACCATATAATTTATGACTGAATGTTTCACCACATATACCAAACTATGGGCTAGACAAGAAAAAAAAATTGTTTAATGCAACTCTATAACATTCTTCAGAGTCTATCAATTTCTGTGCCTTCTCTAAATATCACTTATGATATAACCATACATATGTGTTCGTATGTATGCTACATGTAGTAGACAGAATCTTCAGATGGTGCCCCAAATTCTCAGCTCCTGTGTATGGGTATCTTCTCCCAGTTATTCTGTCAAACTCTAATCTAATGCAGCTATGAAGGGAATTTGCAGATGCAACTAAGGTCACAACTCAGTTGACTGTAAGAAAGAATTACCCAGGTGGGCCTGACCTAATTGAAAGAGCCCTAAAGCAGAGTTTTCTCCGCTGGTTGCAGAAAGGAATCAAAGAGCATGAGAAGGATTGGATGCACTGTTGGCTTGAAATGGAAGGCACCATGTGTGAAGGAACTATAGGCGATTTGTGGGTAGTGAAAGTGGTCCCTGACCAAGAATTAGAAGGAAATTCAGGAACCTCAGTCCTACATCTACAAGGAACTGAATTCTGCCAAAAACCAGTGAGCTGGAATTAGACCCTGAGCCCCAGATGATAACTGCAGACCCTATCGACACATTGATTTCAGCCTGGTGAGACCCTGAACAGAGAATTCATTCATGCCATGCCTGGATTTGACCTACAGAAACAATGAGATAAATTTGTGTTGTTGTAATTCACTAAATTTGTGATAATTTGTTATGCAAGCATAGAAAACAAATACTGTACAGCAATAAAAGCAGGGAAAATTCCCAAGTTTCTCTTTTTACTAAAAGGCTTTGCCCATATTTAATTTGTGGATCACTTTATGCTTAACACAATTTAGATAATTTATAGGTAACGTTTTCTCCAGATGAATCAATTCAGTCTTGGGAGTGGAGAGGGAAAGACAATGCATTATTCTCTTTAGGATTAAGTTGCTTCACCATATGGTAAAAGCAATTTGCCAAGGGAAAATGCTGGTTTTGCAAGAATATTCCAGTTCTAGTATTGCCAAATGTAAGGGAAAGTAAAGAGAAACTAATTTGAGTTCGTGAAATCAAGAAGGTTACCTGCTTGGGGACGAGTGTTTTCCTATTCCCAGTAAAAGACCTACTTGTGGGAAATGATGACATTCAACAGAGAAGCAGGCTAATCTAATCAAGAGTCTTTGTTGCCCTCAATAATCCTTCCCTTGACATAAATTGAGTTTCTTTTTTCCTCTCAATGATATCACAGCAAGATGAAGCCATATCATAATTTTTAATGCCAAGAAATTTAGGACAAACCATTAGCAAGTTATTCTTTTAAAACAGCTGCTATTTTTAGAGTCAATTTATTTAGCATTCTGGAAAGAGTAACATATATAAATCTGTATCTTACAAACTTCAATGTTTGCACTTTTTGAATGGGAGAAAAAAATTAATAAAATTAATAAAAACATGCCAAACAACATTTACTCACAGAGTTTATGGGTTCTGCTACATCATACCACCTAAAGAATTGTCCTGAAAAAAAATCTTCAAAAATCATATATTGCAATATCTGCATGTTTCAAATTATAACATAACTGAATATTTTTAAATACTATATCATAGTTTATATTTCCATTATCATTAAATATTTTCAAAATATTGGTTTCTTAGTTCAGCATGTGGAATGATGTTATTTCAACTCTATCTTTTCTTAGCACACTAGATTAGCTAATCCATATATTATGGACTCTCAAAAGATAAGTATCACCCAGCCTAGTAATCACCAGGGACATCTTCCAGGTGAGAGAACCAAAGCCAGGACCCTCAAAAACTTACCTATGGTAGGCAAGGGGATAGTAACAGTGACTGATGAGGCAAACATTTTAGGTGAATATTTTTGTTTTGTAGACCAAGGTTTACACGTTGAAGCACAACAGGACTATTAACTGTTCCTCCTTTCCCAGTTTAGAGCAGGAATGTGTGAGAGACAGTGAGCTCAGTTCCAACTAGAGATTCTAGTGAAGAGATTCTAGTTCCACCCAGGGATAGATAGGGGGACGCCTCCCTACAGGGTTGGCAAACATTTTCTGTAAAGGCCAGATGGCAAACATTTTAGGCTTTGTGGACTAAGAGACAAAATTGAGACTATTATGCAGAAACCCTTGAGTAGAAGCCATTTGTAGTCCACGGGCCCTACAAAAGCAGGCAGCAAATTGGATTTGGCCCATGGGCCAGAGTTTGCTGACCCATGCTCTTGAGCATGACACTGTGTAGCATTACCCAAATGTCCTCCTACCCAGGAACACCTGTGCCCAATTTCTTAAGAGAGAAGGTGTAAGATGCAATGTTCTTGAAGGGGGAGACCCTCATTAATTTAGGACCCTATAGCAAAAACAGTAGCTGCAGTACCACCAAAAGAGGTCACAGTGCAGCAAACTGAAATGGTGCTGATGGGAACAACAGGAAGACTGAGAATCAAGACAAGAATGTGTGTGACCAAAGGGCCCAGGGGAAATGACACCTTATTCCAGTCTTCCTCCCTGTACATCTTCAGAAGGCACAGACCTCTAAAATTGTTCTCAGAATATATAATTGTATCCTTTGATTGTCTTTTCCTTAGGCGGTGTGCTCTGGAGGGGGAAGGTCATATTTTTACATTTTCACAACCATTGTGTGAGTTCTCAAACTTTGAGTCTTTAATGCTGAGATTCTCCTGCCCATCCCAAGGCTTGAACATTCTGTTTTAATTCTTTAGAGGTGGTCAGGTTTCTGAGAAAGAAAGAATGAGAACAAAGCCAGGAAATTTTTAAGAGATTTTTTTTGTTTTGGGAGTGGATGGTGGGAGGATAATGTGGCATTGTGGGGGAGGGAATGTTCACTTACCAGACACACATTTGCTAAATGAATAGTCTAGAGCTCATGGGTGGGTCCATTAGTGGACCTGGTGCTGAGAGAGTGCAAGAAGTCTCAAAAGCCCAGTAGAGAGCAAAGATTGTGGGCTCTAGCAAAGTTACTAAATAAAATGTAGAAGGAGGTTAGGGATAAATTTTGCTCCCAGCAGTAACTGTTTCCATGGCTGGAGCTGGTCAACACGCTGGCGCTGCCACCATCTTCACAGGCTTGGAGGATGCTGTTGTGGTCCCCGAGCAATACAGAATCTTGTGTTCACTCAGGACATGGGTCACTGGACATGGAATGTGTACAACTCCCAGTAACTGACTCTGCTCATTACTTTCTCATGCCCAAAAATTATAGCCCAACAGGCCCTTCTACCATGTGAGTTTGGAAAGTCATTTCAAGAATGAGGGTATAAGACTTTTACCCTACTTGCATGGTAACAGGTAACAGATTAACCGGCCACACTTTCTGGGGATGAGCAGAGGACACCAGACTCCTGGGTCATAGAAAAAAGGCTGTTACTCAAAGCATAAAAGGCATCATAACTTCATGTTTGCATAGGGGGATGCCGTACACATAAAGGGTTTGCATCATAGATGTGCTTATGAAATCCCCCTTTTTTTTTTTTTTTATGTATTGAGCTACAGGTAAACTGCCCAGTTTTTGCCCTGGAGGTAGACATTGTCTTTACTACCTGTCTTCTGTTCAGAGAGAGATATTATCTCTATCTTCCAAGACTGATCTGCAAACATCCTTGAGAGGATAGTCTGAAACAACAGCTGTTAGTGCCTCTGCTTATGAGGCATGCAACAATGCAGACCCATGGAGAACTGTCTCCTAACAGGTCCAGACTTGCTTAAATTCAACACCATTCCATCCCCTATTAAGCTAGACTGTTGTATTTGTACCCATTTCCCATCAGAGCAACACTTACTAGTCAGGCAGACAATGAGCAATCATTTATTGGGCACCCATTATAACTTAACTTTAGTCCTATGCAGCTCAAGATCTTTAGGAGAAATGCCGAGTGAGTCCTGATTTCTAGCCACTCCAGTTAGGGCTACCTGAGCCAAGCCACGTTTTTCTCTGAATCAATTCCTACTAACATTTCATAAACAGAACTTAGAGATAGTATCACATAGCAGGGGAGGCTGGGAGATGAATACATTGCTATCTGGAATAAAATCAAGTTTCTGTTGCTAAGAAAATCTGGGAATATGGATATTGGGTGAAAGTAACAGCCTCTGATGCAAGAAGGAAAGCTGTTAAAGCTACCAGGGCTGATACATCTTTAGAGAAATTATTAGGCTGATACAAATTTAATTTTCCCCCAGATATCAAATGGCTGAAAAAGAAAAGTTCTAGATAATAGCAGAACTAATAGAACCTGTATTAGAAATTTCAGTAGGAGATATATTGGACAAAGGAGAAGCAATAATGAAAGGAATAATGAACGAGAATTTAACTGAAGAAAGATTAAATGTTAAAGACATTCAGTGAAATGATTAATGAAAAGTTCCAGCATAACTATGATGGAAAATATTTGAAGTTTTTCCAAGGGTAAGTGGGAAAAGACAGACAGAAAAAATAGATTAAGATTGAATTTCTCTTCTGCAAATAACAAATTTTAGAAGACAGTGGAGTAAAACATCTACAGTTTGGAAGGAAAATTTTATTATCCAATAATTCTATGCCCTGGCAAATTAAGATTTAACATCAAAGGCAAATGAACAATAGTTTCATGCATGTAAGGATAAACCTACCCATGTAACCTTCCAGAAAAAAAAAAAAAAAAAAAAAAAAAAACAACTTAGAAACATACTTCACTGGCTTAGAGATGGAACAAAAATAAAGAGGTCCAGGATATACCATTGGGAGGAAATCTTAAAAGCAAGATGAAACCCTATGTTTAAATATAAACCTCTTTTCATTTAAACACCAATCTATAAATCTTCACAGAAAAATATCTAAAGATGTAACCAACATGTAAACACTGCACTGTCCAATATAGCAGCAACACACAACTAGTAAGCACTTGAAATGTGACTGATCCAAATGAGCCTGAAGATGTGCTATGTGTGTAAAATACACAATGATTTTGAACACGTAATTGGAATAAAAGAATTGAAAATATTTCATTAATAATTTTTATGTTGATCACATGTTGAAATGATAATATTTGGATATATTGGGTTCAAAAGATATTATAAAATTAATTTCACCTGTTTCTTTGTACTTTTTTCAATGTGACTATTAGAAATTTTAAAATTTTAAAATTACATATGTGGTTCACATTTTTAGTCCACATTTTTTATTTTTGGATAACACTGCTCTATATTGTTTTGTATTTTCTGAACTTTTATGGCCCATGCCCAATAATTAAAAAATAAAAAATATATAAAGCTCTTTATAAAAGACTTTTAGTTAAAGGCTAAAGAAAAGCAATAGAGATAAATGAAAATGTATGTTAACAGGCAGGTATCTGCATGGCAATTCTCCAGTAATACAAGTGGGCAGATAGATTGCTTAAGTATAGCTCATCTTATCATGATAGAAATAAATGTGGCTGGTCAGATAGCTACAAGAGATTGGTCTATAAGGCTTGTTGCCAAGGTCTAAGGAATTTGCAAAGAATTGACATGTCTAAGAAATATTTTTGCACACCTATCTTTTTCTATCTTTTCAACAATAAAATTAAGAAGGTAAAACACCTTCCCCCTTTCATTATTATCTGCATGATTCAGGTAAGGAACAAGAACAGAGACTTACAGAAAAGAGTTGACTTCGCAAGTTAGAAATGGTTCCAGGACCAAAGCTGGACCTTTGGCACTATACCTGATGTACTATAAGAAAATTATTATTAAGAATTGTGAATTCAAAATAAGCTTTCTAATCAATAGTGCCCGCTGTTTTAGCCTAGAATTGTGAATGATGAACCTGCCCTTTGTCCTTTGGAATGTTATAACCGCTGCTATGCAGACAACCCCATCATCTATTACCCAAAAGCAAATGATTAGAAGGAACTAGTCACCAGACATGCTATATACACATCCTGCTTGTATCCCCTGTAAAACTAAAAGCTGAAAACCTTTATAGTCCTGTTCAGTGTGCCATACATAGGATAGAACAAAGACCCCTGGAGACACCGCAGATCTCCTGTGGAGGCCTGGCCACCCCCCGCCGGATAGATTCAGTTACTTTTGATGAGATCATTCCTCACAAGTTGCAAGACTCTTTGGAGTTCTGAGGTTCAGAACCCCTTAAAAGGGATGGTCCCCAAGTTGTCAGTCTGAGCTTCACCCAGAGGGGACAATCTGTCTGGGACCGTTTTTCCAATCAGGACTCTGATCGGCTGCTGAAAAAGGGGCTCCCCAGCCACGTGAGAGTTCAGATGTTGTGTTTTCCCCCGATTTGGTGAGTGGCTGTATATACTTTCATTCTTTCCTATGTCTTTAATTAATTACTCTTCTTTTCTGTGATTGATCAATTGTTATAATCATTTAATATAACCTGAAACTCATTTGATTGAGTAAATATGCCTTTGCATAGCATTTAGAGTACTTGCTTCGTCCTTAGCAAAACATTTAATAAAACTGCCTTTGCATAACATTTAGAGTTTCTGCCTCTTCCTTAGCAGAGCAATACCCAATATTGTTTCCTTTCCATCACCCTGGCCCTCAGTGATACTGCATGCCGTCCTTCAGCCGCTAGACAGAAATCTGACATTGTTTTCCCTCTCTGATGAAGAAGAGACTTTCCTCAAGAAACTGTTACATGGTTGATTTGGAAATGGTACATTGCTTTGTTAGTGATCTGAAAATAGAAATTAACTTTGCCTTGAGCTTTCAAAGACTGGGGGTGTCACTGGAATCGGAAATCTGTGGAGAAGGTCCTGTGGACCTTCTTGAATGACCACAGTTAGAACAACCTGCTGGTCAATTTAAATAATTACTAATTATAATAATCTAATAAAATATTTAATTTTCCCTTTCAGGAATTTGGCATGTTGTAGCTCAGGGCACAGAGAATTATTGTTGTCAGAGACTCCAACAAAGGCAGCACTGATTGATGACAATGATATAGCAGCAGAAGGCTGGACAGTTCAAGACCATAAGGCAATGAGAGAAATAAATGCTTATTTAACCTGACAAATTTTCAGAGATAAATTTAAGAAAAGTATGGAGGAAAAATTCAAGTATCTGTTATGTAGAATAAAATGATAGCATTTGAGGGAAAGGCATAAAGGTTATATATTTGGCTTTATCAGACAAAGTCTAAAAGGACTAACTATGTAAATCTGATTTTTGGCCATTGCCATTTTGGAGATTTGGAGAAATTGGAATGAAGTCTTTTGAGAAAACAGAAAAATGGAAAAATAATACATTTTTAGAATTGAGACTGACAAATGTGATTGAAAATGTGGACATTTAGATATTCAGATATGCAAGTAAAATAATAATTTTGGGTCAAGGCTGATTCAAATTTTTAGGAGTAAAGAAAATATGTAATTATAATTACAGAGAAAGGGCTCTAAGAATGAATACTGCATATAAAGATGTGTGGATAAATATATTTCAATGTGGACCAATTAAATTTCTTATAATAATTATTCTAGTATAGAGAGAAAAAATAGGTTTAAGACTCAATATCAGGTGTAAGACTGAACTCATATCATGTGTAAAGAGAACACTTAGATCATAATGGGACTGGGTATAGGGAAACTTGAACTACATATACTTCTTAGGAAGTTTATAAATAGGCATAGTTGTTGGACTGAATTAGATCTCTAAGCCCATTTGGATAGAAACACAAACCCTTCCCCTGAATTTTCATGAACTAGTAGAAGCAATTTTAACTGCTGTAGAGAAGACAGCATAGGGTAGTAGATACATCTCTGGGCTTGTATCCAGAAGACTTGTCTTTGACACTTTGATAAAACGTTCTGAGTTCAAGTTCTTTTATCTTAAAGGGGAAGTTGTAGCACCTACCTCTAAAGGATATTGATATGAAGATTAAATGAGGTCATTTACTTAAGAGGTACTTGTTAGCAGTTAATAAGTCCTACAAGAGTCAGAGTGCCAGCAGGAAATAGATGGTACACGCAAACAAGATAACTGAGAATAGTTAAATGAAGACCTTATTCAAAAAACTGTGGGCAGTGTTAAAAGAAATAAAAAAGGAATGCTGAAGCACCCCCAATCAAAAAATATGAAGATTTAGACCTGAAGTGGGAGATGAGGGGGCAGTTTCCAGAACCCAGCAAGCTGTAACTTTAGCTGTAAGTATGGGAGAGATTGCCTGTCTATAGATTAGTAGTCTACAGTAAAAATGAAAAACTTTTATCTGGCAAAGACTCAACAGAATTTAGGGCTTCAATGTCCTCACTGCCATCATTATCAACCAATATGCCCCATTCCAATTTTCAGAATCCCCTTCATTTCCAATCAGGGTCCTCACTTTAATAGCAGACACCCCGCAACTTTGAGAATTTAGTTTTTGTTGTAACTCTGCTACTCACACAATGAGACTCTGGGTCTGGTTTTCAAGATCTCAAATATGTGGCTACATGAAACAAGATTTTTGTTTCAGGTAACACAGAAACTTTTACATCCTGCACACAGCTACTTAAGTTGTAAATTTGAAGTCTTCAGCTTATCCTTTTCCTTTAAAACTGTATCCAGCGTATGTATGAGCAGCCAGCCAACATCTTTATATCTTTTAACTCCACAAAACTCTGTTAAGGTGTCAAAAACACTCTCACCCAGAGCCTTGCTTCTTATAAGCATGTGAGTAGCTGTATCCTCTGATGATATTGTGCTTATCTCTATTGCCAACTCATGCCATGGACTATTAGTAGTATCTTGATTATTGGAAATAGAGTCAATAGTGCCTTTGGATCTAATCAGAGTAGAGAGCTAATTGCGAAAACCCCAGAACCAATTCAGAAATCTCATTTCTAATCATTCCCGATACCAAATTGTTATAGTCAGGGTTTCCTAGGGAAACAGAACCAATAAGAGATATCTGTAAATATTACGAGATTTTATAAAATTGTCTCATGCAACTATGGGAATGCACAAGTCCAAATTCTTTAGGGTAGGCCACAAACTGGGAAAGGAGATAGGATAAGACATCTCTCATTGCTGAAGTCAATCTCCTTAGTTGACTGTAGATATAATCAGCCATAGATGCAATTAACTTAATTAATGCTCTAAGTCCAGGAAATGTCCTTACATTGCTACAGTAACAATTAGGCCAGTGTTTGCTTGACCAAACAAATGGGCACCATTACCTGGCCAAGCTGACACATGAGCCTAACCATCACAATCTTATTTACAAATAAGTTCACATTCTCAGGACCAGGGGTTAGGAGTTGAACAGGTCTTTTTGGAGGACACAATTCCATCCATAACTACTAGCAATTTGTCAAAGGAGCAGAGTCTATTATTTTTGTGTGTGTAGTTATAGTTGTAGTTTTTATTGTAAGTTATTTTTTCAATTATAGCTTATTTTTATTGAGGACTTAGTACATGCCAGGTAATGAGTAACCTGTGTGTTTTTTCCCTTGATCCTCATAAAAGCCAGATTAGGTGAAATTCAGACACAGTTTCACAATAAGAATCACTTGACTGCCACTGAAACCATATCCTTCACTTTGAGGTTGTTGGATTGAATAAAGTCATAAGTAAATTGTCAGTCTCCCCATCCAACCCCGTGAAAGACTGACTTCTGGATTTTAACAGAAAAAGGAGAGAATTTCATTGCAAAATATATCTCCTATCTACTCTTTCCAGATAATGGGTGTCATCAAACCAGATGTAGTTGCAGAAATATCTCATTTTTCATTCCTTCATTCATTTGCTCATTGAGTGTGAACTGTGACAGATGTGCTGGCTCTGGGGCATCTAGATGAACATGTACCAAGTCCTGTTTAGAGAGGGACTCAAACATGGATGAATCCAAAGGTCCAAACGTATGCCATTTAAATCAAGGTGGAGACACTTTCTGAGGTTTTTTATCCCCTACATTGCCTCTCCCCACCCCACACACACAACCTTGGTGAGGTGGATTTTTCATAAACTTATCATCACACACTCTCTGGGACTCTTTTTGTTTTGAATGATAAAGCCCAATCCAAACCACCAAAAGTTTAAAAAAGGGATTCATAGGTGGAAGAAAAAACTATAAGAACCAAGATCCCTTTCACCATCCATTCCCCAGCTCTGTCCTTGATTGGCTTCCTTCTCCCTATCTAGCAGGAAGCCTGTTTGCCAGCAACCCAGTTTCACACCCTCCCAAATGAAAGACACATTTCTAACAAACGTTAGCTTGTTAACTGAAAAAAAATTACTCTGGTTGTCCTAACTTGGGTCACATGGTGACCTCTGAATTTATTATTTCTTCTGGCAAGGTCTGGGTGCCATGTAGATATGGGACATACAAGAGGATGAGGGAGAGGGTGGGGTAAGATTTTCAGGGTACATGACCAGAAGAAGGAAAAAGGGGGCATTCTGAGAACACAGTCCACTAGAATCACTAAAAGCCTAAAAGCCAGTATGCTATATAAATATTTTGTAGAAAGAAACATTATACATTTGTCCTTTATGACTCATATCATACCCATTTTACAAAAGTCTGGAAAGTGGTAGAAAATAGATTGAAAACTTATTTCAGGGATAAAATGTACTAACTATGTTTGCTTGTTCTGTTTCCATTCCTGTTAAAATCACTTCTATAAGAAGGATTATATGTTTTGCTCTTGTCTCTTTCCACTAGAGTCTGGCATGTAAACTATGCCTCATATATTTTGTGAAAGAGAGGTACCACTCTGTTTTTATTGCTTTAAACTTTCAGGGTTCAGCAATTACAAATGTTTGTAGGATTTTTCCCTTTTATAAAAGCTCTGCATTCTATGCCAAAAGAACCCAGTTTGGGATATATCCCTGTAGACCACAATCACAGCTCTTCTCTTCACCATTTACATCTCTGTTGTCTTCTCTGATGTAGCTCTATCTCCACTACTACTTACTCTAAAGAAACACAGATGTGCTCATGAGTTCCTTGGACAATGTTTAATTTGAATTATCTCATTAATAAATAATGTAAATTGCCTTTCTCTTTCCATCGTTATATAACATATGTAGCATACGAAGCAAAATAGAAACATTCCTGAAGACTTTACTTGATCATTTCTACTTTCTCACTTAATGTATGTACTCCATTTTTGTTCATTAATAATGTGTAATATTTAAAGGAAGGAGTAGGAAGCGGGTGTGGCTCAATGGATAGAGCTCCTGTTTACCATATGGGAGGCCACGGGTTCGCTTCCCGGGGCCTCCTTGTGAGGGCCGGTAGGCTGAGGCAGCCAGACCTCACAGCAAGGGGGAGATAAGCAGACACGGAAGAAACACACAGCGAATGGACACAGTAAAACACAAGCAGCAAGCGGGGGATAAATAAATAAATAAATCTTTAAAAAAAATAAATAAATAAAAATAAAGGAAGGAGTAAGAGGCCAAGAGCAAATGCAAGGGAGGGGAGGCATGCCCTGTCTCATCTGCATTACTGAATTTCTTGTCTTCCTCTTTCCCCTACCAAGCTCTGGTCTACATAACAATTTCCTATTCCTAATTGTAAGCATTCATCTCATATTTTTAGATTTCTTATAATTTGCCCACTCAGGACCAAGAAGACTTAGACCAGAGATTACTGAATGATTTGTGATGTCATTCATAACAAAGGGCCCAAGACCACTTAAATAATTTCTGGGAGAAGTCCTAGTATTTACTGAAACTGACAGTCTGTGTAGATATAATATGAGTTCTATTTCAGCATAATCTTTGGAATCCCCTTAAACTTAGTCTAATGTTTTGCACCATAAAGGCCTTGTGCCCCATAGAAAGCACTCTATGATGATTACTGGATGAATAGTCTAAGGCATAAATGAAGCACTAATTCAGAAGAGGGAAATGTCACCATTGTGGCAGCCCAAATGAGGTCATTGTGGTACTGGGGCTGTGAGAGTCAGAGAGCTCAAGATGGCAGCCATGCACTCTTGATTAGCAATTTCCAGTTAGTCAGTCATAACCAAGGGCAGAGGGCAAAGCATGAAAAGACATATCAGCAAGATGTCAGAAGCAGGAAAATGGAAAAAAGTTTTAAAAACATAATAACTGGACTGGGAAGCCAAGGATGAAACCAGGAACACAGGTCACAGCTGGGAGAAATGAAGTTGAAGGTGGAGAATGCATGGAAAAGCTGAGTCACCAAGTACAAAGCGATGTACACCATGAGTCAGCCATCCTTGGGATAACATGCAAGAACAGCTCTTCCATGAAAATGCTGTCCTTTTGAGGTTCTTGAAGGCTGTGCCTTTGTGCCTTAACTTAGCAGTGACCTAGGGCTGCTTTGGGGCATGGTACATGACACTTGAGGGTCTGGTGGCCACAGGATCCCACTGGCGTAGCTTTAAAGGAATTCAGAGCCCACAGAATAGGAAAGAGGGAATTTATTCCAAAATGTAATCACATAATAAAAAACAAGTGAGGAGGCCGATAGGTCCAGATCACAAAGGATTAAGCTTCCAGGTTGAGGAGTTTCAGTCAGTGGAATAACGTAACATAATGTGCATAAAAGAAGGATATCTTTTTGTACTTTGAACCTATTTCATTTATATTTTAAAATCATATAATCTAGTAGAATTCATAAAACCTTATAAAATGCTATGATAATACAAAGTTAAAATAACCAGTAAAGAAATAAATTCTTTTTCCAACATTTCCCAAACCCTATTCCTTAATTTATATATTTTATATATTATTTAATTTATATATGATTAATTTATATATAATTAGAATATGTTTGAGAAACATTAGGTAAAAAAACATTTAAAAGGTTACTTTACTTTAGCACTAATGTAATTTTTTTTTTCTTTGAGGTATCAAGGATTGAACCCAGGACCTTGTATGTGGGAAGCCAGTGCTCAACCACTGAGTCACATTGGCTTCCCTGAGTTGACTTTTTCATTTGTTTTACTTGTTTTTTGTTGTTGTTTTTTTTTTCAGGAGGCACCAGGAACCCAATCCCAGAACTCCCATGTGGGAGGCAGGAGTTCAACTGCTTGAGACATATCTGCTCCCCTAATGTTATTTTAATCTCCAAGAAAGGAATCTATTTGCATCCTTCTGAATGGTTTGACCCTACACAATTTGTTCTTGAAGCACCTATTGACATGTCTTCTAGATCTAGAGTACATTAGAACCTCAGTTCGGGACTGTTTTAGTTCACTGGTTTGTTTCTAAGAAACTAAGCAGTCAGTTTGACTATTCTGTTCACTTAGTAGAATGTTTTGGAAAAAAGTAGCTATTGAGGGGCAGAATCCAGCGTCTCCCAAATTGTCAAATTCTTGGTATTGTTCCTAAGAAAATGTTTCATGCATAATACACTAATGTCCTCTGGAGAGAACAATGCCCAGCTTTCAGGATTCTGAAGTCATGTCAGGAGCTTTTAGTGACTTATGATAATTATTTTCAAATTCCATTTTGCTGGTAAGACTCAGAAGCCCACATTCTAAAAACTGCTACTTGAGCAGTGGCTGTATAACTTAAGTTTATGTAATCATGCAGTTAAATATATCTTCATACACTGGGAAAAAAGGAATGGTGATAGAAGCCTTGTAATGAATGTTGGTTTCTTTGCACCTTGTTTACAAATCAATAGATTGTAATGTCCTAATCTACAAAATGCATCTAATAAAACCTACTCTTTCTCTGAAGACAATCAAAGAGATAAAAGTACCTTGTAAACTGTTAAGGTCTTGTAAACTACTAGGTCTAATAAATGGATATTAACCAATATATTTTGGTATAAATAATATTTTTGGTGGCCTTGTTCAACTGAGGAGCTTAATCATCCAAATAGTTTATTCACCTAAAAAGTATACTCTTTGGATATGTATCTACATTAAAGCCAATGTCACATGAATAAGAAAATATAAATCAAAATCACCATAGATTATCACTAAACTTGCAGTCGCATTATGAAGACTTTGCCTAGGCATTAGGTTGGGACAACTAGTCCATCTACCTCTAATTCCAGAAGAGGTACAGAGATTTTTCAAACCTAAAGTTTTGTACTCACTGCTTCTCATAAACATCTTATGTAACTGATGCAGTCCTTCTGTTAGTTTTCATTTCTTTTCTACCACATCCCTCTATAAAACCATGACTGGGAAATAAAAGGAAAGTACTGGCTACAATGTTTGTGACATAAAATATAGACTCATCCTTGACCTAAGCACAAATCCTGAGTATTTTTTATGTTACTCTGCAAATTAAAAGCATGCTGTTGACGCACTCAGTCAATAAATCAAGTACATGAAATCTTAGAATCCTTCCCTGGTTGTCCACTTTACTAGGGTTTCTAAGAGAAATCCCCATATTCTGAATTCAGAAGGCTCATTAAGACGTTAAATCTTAATCATTAAACTATGTGCTGTTGTTAAAATATCACACCATTAAAAACAGGTGCTAGAAGGTGGAAGTGTTCACCAAACACTTCTCTAAGAATATGGGATAGGGTTTGTTTTGTTGTTTGTTTTTTGCCTATTCATAAGATTTGAAGAAAGAAAAACTGTCAACATTTACATGGCAGTGGTAATAGAAGGGCAATTTCTAGGTCAAATAGTAGGAATGTGATGGCTACAGCAGAAACTTAAACTGAGTAATACATCAAAATATGGTTTGAACTTATTAACTGGCTACAAGAATAACCAATTTTAAAAAATGAGTAACTAGAAAACAGGCTTGAATCAGAGCATAATCTATATATTTTCTAAAACTAGGAGAATAAAACAAAACCAGAATACCCAAATATTTTGCAAACACAACCTAGACATTCCATTTGGTTCAAGTCCCTGATTTATAAACCATTATAAACAATTGGGCAAAGGAATAGACGGCTGGAGCTTCTTCAAAAGAATGATGCAAATAGCAGGAAGAATATTAATAAACAACAGATGCACACATGAGCATTCTGTGTAGCTGGCTGTGAGTACAGCGTGTGCTGTTTTCTTTGTGCATGTGTTCTCTTAACACATGAAGTATTTGTATCTGTAGATACCAGATGAAAAAAAATCACCACTACAAATGAGGCTTGCATTTTATTAATAAATATATAATTGTAAAAGAAATAAGAAAGACAAGTACCCATGGGGAGAAAAAATAGATATTTTTCCCATCAGCAGGCTACTCCCCTTTTCCTTCAAAAAACAAACATGTTATGGGAAAGAAAAAACAAAGCAGTGATTTGAAGGAGAATCAACTGATGCATGCCCTCCTAAGGCAGTTTTTTAATGTGTAAATCAGTTCCATCCACAGGTCTACCTTTGTTTCAAACCATTTGTTTCTGATGTATTAAGGGGGACTCTCAAGACAAAAGTCTCCGGATTGACTCTGAATAGGATATACCTCCAAGGTCTCTATGTACTTACACTTTTTCTGTGTCTAGTCACTTATAAAAAACAAATAGAAGCTAATAGAGATGCAGTGTGGGCCAAAAACACTAATAAAATTGAATGTGTTTTTCTCTATTGGAATAAAAGGGAGAAAAACAAAAATACTCAAGATTGAAGATTGAATTATTTCCATGCAACATTGTCTTTTTACATTTTTTTTTTTCAAAAATTGTACAAATACGCACTAGGTACCATACCCTGACCTGGGAGGACAAGTATGAGAAACACAGTTTCTGTTTTCACAGAATTTGCAGTCCAGGTAATAAAAAGCTAAAGATAAAAATATATTCAGTAAATTAGCTTTGACATCGATCTACTGATTAGTCTTACTAATTTATTTAATGTATTCATTCAAATATTCATTCAACAAGCATTTATTCCTATTATGTGCCTATACCACCATGTTAATCTTTGATGTAGACATAAAGATGAAAAAGATCATTTCTCTGGAAAAGTCAATCGGTAAGTTAGATATGCAACACTACTAATACAATATGGTAAGTGCAAGCATATCATAATTAGTGTTGAAAACAAAATGTTTGTTCTTGTTGCAACAAAAATAAGGCCAAAGGGCTATATAACCATAGAGGATTTGACTAATTTTCCCAGTGGAGCTGGGAAGGTTTCCACAGAGGAAGTGGCATTTGATTTGGGTTTTAAGGGATGAATTCGCATTTCCCAGATGTCAAAGAATAGAAAGGCTATTCTGGAAAGAGGCAGTATCCCATGCAAATGCACAGTATCCCATGCAAATGCACTCTGAGAACGTGTACAATAATCACTCATGCCAAATCTCAAGCAGTCTTTATGTGAAATTTACTCTGTACGTGATAACCTTTGGAGAATTTTGGTTTCTGTACACATGAATTTTATGTTCTTTCTACTACACATAATTAGAGAAATGGGAAACTAGAAGTTGAGAATAGGAAGCAACAGTAAATCATAAGGTAGAGGGAAAAGAGGAGCGTTTTTTTAAAAAAAGGAATTTGTAGAAGACAGAAAAAGATCTTTGGAAAGATAATCCTAAACCTTACAACTGAGCTTTTTGATTTATGGCTGGAAATATCCCTGAGGTTATAGGTGGAGAGGATCTTTGTTATTCAGTTTTCTTGTTCAGAATTAGCACCACATAGCAATGCATTTGCTGGTGGCGGTTGAGAAATAAAGACTCCTTCAAGGTTGCTTTCCAACTCAAGCATCCATGTGAATATTTGCAGAAATAAAGTGAAACCAAAGTGAAGCAGAAAAATCTCAAGTTATAAAATCAGAAAGACCTTGAAAATCTAGATGATGGATGGAAGCAGGAAAACTTCTACACTGTATATTATCAGGATCAAACGAA
>JAQZBX010053551.1:0-18855 GCA_029593785.1 Cabassous unicinctus | reverse complement strand
TATTATAATATAGTTTTCCAGTTGATATGCTCTTTTATTTTGTACTCTTGAGTTTCTATTCAGGAAACATTTGTTTCAAGGGCTCATAATATTTATTTCATGGTGATGCTTTACATATTATTACTCCTGTAACTGTGATTACCTGGTATCACTTTCCTATCTTCTATTAGCTGGTTTGTATAATTGAGATTTCAATTCTATTACATAGGATTGGAAACTGCTTATAAATTTCTAGGGACTTGAATCCTCATGAATATTTTATGCTGTATGTATTTCCCAAGCTTTGCTATTTACAGTGAGGATGTCCAATTTAATTTACCAGTGCTGACTTCGAAAGTAGGCAAAGAAACCATAAAGTAGAATTAGAAAATGATTGCTAAACTATCAAGTCACTTGTGTAGTCAGCACTCAATTAGTCGAAGGGGATTATTCATGGCAATATAAAAGTTTCAGTTCAGCCTCTGAGCCATCATTGTTCAGAAATGCATTTGATGATAGCCAGGCAGTGCACAGTGAGAAAGTCAGGTCTGTTTCCTTCTCACAGCTTCCAGAGAGAAATCATGAACTACCCAAGCTATAGGTTCTTTTCAACAGCCCAGGCGTATCATGGTTTCTGAAATTTCTGGGGCAGCACGAGTAGCAATGGGAACACTCACAATTGATTGGCTCAGCAAGCTCATCCAATCCTGAAGCTCAGTCTACTTGGCATTTATTCTTCCCCTCTCCCAAACCAGGCTTTTACCTGTTTCACCACTACCCTCTAGTTCCTTATTCCTTATATCCATGATTACATCCAATCTTGTATATCAGTGTTGCTTCTGTTGAAATTTCTTCTACATGGCTAATCCTGCTCGCCTGCCTCTGCCATCCAACAGTGTGTAGAAGTAATACCTGTGTGGATAGTTGGCAGCGTGACTGGGATGAACAGAGAGATGCTAACAAACATAGGACACATGTTCAAGTTATTATTACCATTGTTATTATTACTATTATTAGAAAAGTTGTAGGTTGTTTTAGTTTCCTTGGCTGCTCAAGCAAATACCATGCAATGGGTTAGCTTAAACAATGGGAATTTACTGGCTCGTGGTTTTGAGGCTAAGAAAAAGTCCAAATCAGACATCTTCAAGGCAATGCTTTCTTGAAAACTGGCATTCTGTAGCTGGATGCCGGTGATCCTTGGTCTCCGTCTTCTCTGTTACATGGCAATGCAAATGGCCACTCTCATGGCCTCTCCCTTCTCTTCTGGGTTCCGTTGACCTTCAGCTTCTTGCTTCCCGTGGCTTTCTCTCTCTCTGTCTGAATTTCATTCCAATAATAAAGTAATAGGATTAAGAGCCATCTTGATTGAGGTGGGCCACATCTTAACTGAAGCAACCTCATCAAAAGGGCCTACTTAATGGTTCACACCCACAGGAATGGATTAAGTTTAAAAACATGGTTTTCTGGAGTATGTCATTCCAAACTATCATATAGGTTTTCAGAGAAATCATGTGTAAATTACAGAATTGTTTTACTATAGATAAAAGGTACAAGTTACTATACACTGATGACTGCACAGATCCAGGGTCTCAGCAGCACTCTTCCTAGTGAAGGATAGCTCGGATCCCCATGAAGGTTCGTTAATGCCAGTGAATCCCTCTAACCAGGCTTTGGATTGCACCCTACCTTTGAGAACACCTCCTTTTATCATTTTGTCTTAAACTAGTTAGTTACTTAATTAGAATTTCTGTTATCTCTGCCCTTCTGGAGACTCTGGCTGCTCACCAGTTAGAATGGATAACAGTCCTGGTTGATTTCAGTACTGACTGTCAAGATTAATTAAAGGTCAATTCCTAGAGTTAATTTTTCAGAAGAACCATCCTATCCCCCCCCCCATCCCCAACCCTGGGTCCTTGCTTTAGGTCTGCCTAAAGTCTGTTTCTGTGCTGTTGTGTAAAAAAAAAAAAAATCTTCAGGACTAAAAAACATTATTAATTGAACAAAAACAATCCTGTTATATCATTGGTCTTTCCTCATAAAACCCGTGGACTTGGTAATCGATGCCTCTAAGAAACTGACCCATTGAAATCCCTGATCTGTTTCTGGGAGTGGCATTTCCATCATTTGACTTGCTGAAGTCAGTGATCTTGGAGTTACCCTTGACTACCTTTCAGTTCTGTCCACCATATTCTGTCAGTTTCTAAGTTTGCACCTCTCCAGTATCTTTAATTATCCCCTTGATTATTCCTATGGCCCTATTGAATAACCCTGATTCCCTCTTGCCAAAGCTTATTAGCCTTGACCGTTGGGTAGGTTTGGCTTCATTTTTCAGTTCATCTGAGTATGTAATCTCATACTCAGTATTCATAGTATTTTGAAAAGTGCTATGAAAATTACTGTTAAATTGCAGATTGTATCTTGTAAGATAATTTATTATAAACAGTGTGGTTAAAATATATAGATCAATATAGTTATTTTCCATTTCTATTTTAAATCTTGCAACAAAAGAAAACTATACAGTATTTATTTATATTTTAATAACACAATATAATATGGTAGCTAAAAGTATATTATTTTCAAGGAGAAATATGAGAAAGTACCTGGCATTCTTTTGGACAACATTGTCCTACTTCTATTGAATGCTAGTTTTCATCTTTAGAAAATAATAGAAAAGGCTTAAATATAAAAATTCAGAAATTTTTATATTTTCCATTCATTAATTTAGAAATCACATGTCATTTTTTTCCTGTATATTTAATGAAAATGAATGGCATATACTGCTAAAAACTAATTTGTTCCAGCAGCTAGCATGTAATTTTATTTTTTGTTAATAGAGATAGAAAATTTTAAACATTTTACAAGATGAACTAAAATGAAAATTGCCTGTGCATTGAATACTTTTTGCATGGTGTGATTTGATAAATTTGGTTTTAAATACTTTATTGAATAATGCCCACCTAATCTAAAATGATTCATGTAAACTTGTTTACTCTGGCTAACTTTACCCAGTGTAACTTGAAAAATTTGGTCCTGAAAAGTATTCCAGTTGAATTTTTAAAAATTATGTACTGCTTTGACTGGTCATAGATGCTTCTTTGGGACAATTTTGAGACAATTCTTTGCTTTATTCTTACCAGACTCCCTCAAGATCAGTGCATTCTTTGGCAATAATCCAGGGATAGAAGAGGTGAGGTCATTAAAGAAACATTACCATCTCTTCCAGTGTCTACATGCCATAATATCTCTGATTTCAGAGCATCTAGACAAAGGTCAAAAGACTTCATTTATGATGCATGCTTCATTCTTATCAGACACTGGTATAAACAAGGGTAAAACAGCAAGCTCTATGTAGTATATAGTGCCTTGTTTCATCATTAAAGGAGGCTTCCCTGAAAAAAAAATTAAAAGTTTACATTCCTTTGGCACTCAGGAAGATTTTATACCTAGCACAGAGAGTATTGTAGTAAGATTCAGCATGAGTGAAGAGTGAAGTGGGAGAAGGCTATTGTAAAATGGGGATGCTTGAGAAGGAAGAAAAACCTACATGATGCTAGTAAATGCCTTAAGTTTAAATTGAGGACATGAACATTGATTTCCTTAAAATAGCAGAGAACACCCTTTAGAGTCTTTGCATGCTTCCAGGGGAATGCAGATTCCAATCTGAAGACCGCTCTGCCAAGAAAGTAACCGCTCTCTTATCTACTTTCCAGCCTCCAACATTTTGTCATTGTATTTTCTCCATTTGCCTTAGCCTTGTAGGTTGCTGCCTAAAAAAATCTTGACTGCATGATTTTAGTGGTTTAGTAGAGAAGGTTGGTATGTTTCCATTGGGCATTGGACATGGTTGAGAAGTCATAGACAAGAACTTTTTTATTTTTAGTGTACCACCAAAAGCTTGAAGACCAAGCTTTAAGGCTTAAAAATGAGTATTTGCAAACAGTGGGTTTTTTCCTCATCTCATAAATAATAATTTCTTTGAACAAGAAAAAACAAGATGCAAATATGCAACTACTACTAGAATTTCATGAGATTTATTTGATTGTAGAATGTATGTTTCTGAAAAGCAGATGAAGTGGATGTATTTAGTTGCTTTTAAAAAATGAACATCTTCATTCTTCATTTGCTTGGAGTACTAAAGCTGTTGTGTGAAATTCTACATTTTTGTCACAAAGGAGAATAAGACCCAATTTTTTCTAAATTTAACAAAAGTTTTGGGACTTATCGGTTGAAAGGATAGTGGTATTGCAATAGCATTCAAAACATTGTAAAACTCATCTCACATGTTATTTTAATCAGTTTCACTTATTTATATGTGAAACAGATGGTAAGTTTGGAATTGTACCTGTTACGAATACCAAAATCAAATGTTCTGTTTATACACAGCTGGTTTCTCGAATTGAAGAGGGAGGTTTGGAAACTGAAGGCCTTTTACGAATACCAGGAGTTGCCAGTAGAATCAAGGTAATCTCTAGGTTCTACCAGTATCAAATTTTATTGTTTAATTACATTTTTGTATTTTCAGTGCTAACTGGTCGTCCTCATTGTTAGTAAACTCGATAAAAACAGTAAAACTTCCTACAATTAAGTGAAGATTCAGTTTTTCTCCAGTTCCTTCAAGTTTTGTAAGCTTTGATTTTTCAAAATCACCATATTACCTATAAAAACACTATAATAAATAAACTATGCAAATGTTTTTAATCTGTGTACTGTGCAAAAGTAGAATAAGAACAAAAGTAAACCAGCAAAAGCAAGAGGAATGCCTTACCTCTGAGGAACAGAGAACACAGTGAGTGAAAGCATGGGTTAAAGCATTGGTAGGGGACTGGCAACGGATTTAATCAGGACAAGTAGTATCAATGAAGTTAAATAAAGCGGGGGAGGTGGGGGGGGGGAACCATGGGCTCCAGCAGGTAAGCAGAGTAGGTTTCTTGACAATAGTTCTCGTACTTTGTCTTTTTGAACTGATAAAATAAAGCCTGTCTCAACCGTGAACTCTGTGCAGGAATTCAAGCATGGAATTCTGTGCTTGCAGAGTTCCCTGTACTACTGTATCCAGGGTAGCCTGAGTCTGGCTTGTGAAAGAGGTGATTTGAATTCCAGGCACCCCCAGTTTGAGTGCCCCCTCTCTTGCTCTTCTCTCTGGGTGGCATTTTCTTCCCAATCTCCTCAGGTAATGCCGTCCTCTTGCTTTTATCTGTCACCCGACTCCTGCTCTGGGGACTACATCTTCCAAAGAGGAGTGCACCATGATAAAAGTGGAGTTACCTAAGAGATGATGCATGCTACATAACTGATGTGCCTCCCGTGGCATTTGCATTTTACAGGGACTTCATACTTGGAATTTTAGCTCCATCTGGAAAGTCCATCTAGGAAAAGTTTTTGGCTAGCAATCATTAACTATATCTCTGTTACCCTAACTACCTTCCAAATCCAGTTTTATCACTAAAATAGCACAGGCAACTGTCCATAGCCAATATATTGTCTTCTTGAATTCGAAAACTCAAGAGAAAATAGGATGAAAACAGACATATTATGTGTTCTTTTCTTTCAGACCTGTTCTATAAGAAATCTTTAGAGCTGGAGCAGGCCTGAATGGTTTTTGGTGGGAGCCGTCCTCACCAGTGACTTACGGGTTGTGTTCCTGCCAGCAAGGGAATTATCCTTCATACATTCCAGCTGTGCATCACCTGCTTAGTTTGAGAAGTCTCCTCAATTTGGGACACTGGTTTTGGCCTCCATGGCTCTTATGACATAGTGATCTCAGTTTAATAGTATCCAAGTAACCTGATATATCCTGCTCTCAACATTCAGCTTGCATCCCCTTGGTTTGGTTTCTGGTGCATAGACGTCCTCAAAATGTTTTGGTGGGTTTGCAAGTTTGATGACTTGCCAGTGTCTCACTTCATTGGCTAATACCCGGGGATGTTTCACCAAGAGCCAATAATCAGTGGTGTGTACATCTGAGAAAAGCATGTTTTCTTAAATAGAAAGAATCCCATTATTCCAAATAGGAACCCTGTATATTGAAGCCTCAACTTCCCATTCCCTATTCTCACTGTCCTATGGTAACCTATATTCTAGATTCTGACTCTATGAGTTTTCTTATTCTAATTATTTCATATCAGTGTGATCTTACCACATAGCCAATAAAGGTTTAATATCTAGAATATAGAAAGAAATCCTTTAACTTAATAACAAAAAGACAACCCAATTAAAAAATGGGCATAAGACTGGAGCAGACATCTGTCCAAAGAAGATATGCAGATGACCAATAAGCCCATGAAATGCTCATCATCATTAACCATCAGGGAAATGCAAATCAAAACCACAATGAGGATACCATTTCATACCCGTTAGAATGGCTACTATTTTAAAAATGGAAAATTACAAGTATTGGAGACGATGTGGACAAATAGGGACATTCATTCCTTGCTGGTGGCAATGTAAAATGGTGCTACCGCTGTTGAAGACAGTTTGGCGATTCCTCAGAAAGTTATGACCAGCAATCGCACTGTTAGGTATACACAAAAGAATTGAAAGCAGGGACTCAAACAGATAGTTGCACACTGATATTCATAGTAGCATTATTCACAATTGCCAAAAGATGGAAGCAACCCAAGTTTCCATCAACTGATGAATGGGTAAAAAATGTGGTATATACATACTTTGGAATTTTATTCAGCCGTAAAAAGGAATGAAGTTCTAATACATGTGACAGCATGGATGAACCTTGAAGACATAAGCCAGACACAAAATTGTGTGATCTCCCTAATACTTTAAACTTTTACCACCTAAATTTAAAGTTTTTGAGTTTTCTGGTCTTGGGTTCCCTTTTTCACTGGTCAAGTACAGTTGGGATGGGGAGAGTGGTATTTTTCTGAGTAATGAAAAGATATTAGCCTTTCATGATAATTTTAGATGTTTTTCCTAAAGAGTAGAATCTCTTGTGACAAATGTATCAAGATCTCAGCCAGATAAAAAATGCACTTACTGATAGTTTTGTTTTGTTTTTTATTTCTTCTGCTTCCAGAATCTTTGCCAAGAACTAGATGCAAAGTTTTATGAAGGAAGTTTTAACTGGGAAAGTGTCAAGCAGCACGACGCCGCCAGCCTTCTCAAGCTCTTCATTCGGGAGCTGCCACAGCCCTTGCTCAGTGTGGAATATCTCAGAGCCTTTCAGACTGTCCAGAGTAAGTGCTAGCCCACTCTGAAGCAGTCCTTGTACTAAAGCCAACCATATTTAGTGTTTGAATGACAATTTGTATGACAAAGAATATAACCAGCTATATTTGGGTAGACAAATTGATCATTAACGTCAGTGGGTGCTCAAATGCCACACATTGTTTTCCTTATACTTCATAAATATGCATCTCTGACTGAATGGATAATACAGTGTTCTCTTTTGGTGGAAGAGAATTGCATGACATTTAAGAAATACAATATATTTTAGTGTTAAAACCCGGAAACTTCACATTCCTTTTGTAATAGAATGAATCACGTAAGATCTCTGATACATTTTTCTTGCCAAGTGTTAAAAGCAACACTTACTGGAGAAGCTGTGGATTAACAGTTATCATAAAAGCCAAAAGAGATGTGGCAGATTCTGTCAGCATTGCCTGAAAAATTAAATTCTGAAATTATCGTGCAGAAACATGGAACCAAGCCTTTTGCTGCCTCATTGGTGATGAGCAACAAACTTTTCATGTCTTTGTCATTTTGTGGTCTCAGGCAAGGGCCAAATTAATGTCTCCAATAGTTTTTGATTCCCTTTCCAGAGAAAACAGAGATATTATAAGGTTTATGTACTGGTTTAATTATCCCTTTTACTTGGATAGGCCATAAAAAATGCCATAACCACACTTGAGTAACTATATAATTTATCTTCCAAACTGGGACACATTTTTGAGAGTGAAAGGGGGCACTGTAAGTGATTACGGGGAGCATCCATGTCAGCCAGAACTGTTCAGGCAGTTCATACGGCATGCAGTAGTGCGATTGTTCCCGTGAGCTGTCTTGTGTCACAACATTTTTTCAGAATTTCTAGAAGAAAAGTGACTGAAATTATTTTCTCTCTAGAACATTTTCCTTCCAATGATTAAATTGTGGTATTTTGCATATACCCCTGGATATGGATTAAAATACCAAATTTATCCCTGAAAAACAAATCTTGGAATAATTTCAATATCCCTGAGTATTACTTAAATGGGATAAGGGCTACTGAAAATGATGGGAATCAAGGATAGTATGCCTTTTAGGCTCTATAATTGCTGCCCGGTTTTCTAATTCATTCCACAAATATTTGCTGAGCAACTGTTGTGTTCCAGGCCCTGTTTTATACATTCCTGTTGGAATTAACAAACTCTTACCATATAGTTTATTCACTCATAATTAAAAGCAGCAGACTTTGCTGTTGCAGACATACCCTGACACCATGTCATGGTAGGTCCAAGCTTCTCTGTCTTTTCTTTGGGAAATAATTATCACATAGAAGTTCAAATTATTTCCAAAGCACTGTAGTGTGTCTGCAAACATAAGGCCGCTAGTCATATGATCACAGTTGGAAGTGAGCATTCTGAGGCACGGGAAGCTCTCTAACAGCAGCTGCTTCTGCTGATCTCCCACAAACACAATCTCAACAAGGCTTGCTGCTCAGTCGTTGTGTCTTACATTTCACAGTCATGTTTATGCCAAATAACATTTTTGCTTAAAAATTGAAAAAAGAAAGGAAAGAAAAATGTTCTGTAAAGAAAAGAGTTCAGGCTTGTTTAATCTGTCTACAGATCTTCCAACTAAGAAGCAACAACTCCAGGCCTTGAATCTTCTTGTCCTCCTCCTACCTGACGTAAACAGGGACACACTAAAGGTCAGCTGGGTTCATTTACATTCAGTATCTCTTAAAACTTAGCACAGTAATATTGCATTATTTGTGGCAAAACAATATGTTATTTATCTTGGAAATATTAATAACACAGGCTGTAAAGAAAAGGCCTATTTTAAAAGACAGATGGTGAAAGAAAACCTTTAAACTCTTTATTAATTTGTTTGGTAGATTATGTTATCGGCATTATTAGGGTTGTCTTTTTTCTTTTTAAGTTTTCACTAGAACATTTCTTATGCGAAAAGAAAGGATTGAGGTTCACTGGTTAATGATATCCTGGGTACTTTGTTTTTTTCTTCCATTTCTCTGAAATTTCCAAATTTTTATTTAATGAGCATGAGTGAAAAAATAAACGTTTACAAAGAAAATCCCAAGGCCCTTCGATTATGACCCACTGTTGCTTTCAAGTAAGATGTTAAAATTGTTTGCTGCTCCAGGTAGTAGAATTGTAATAAGGCATAATGATTTTGAAATGTATATTAGCCAGATAGGCCAACTTGAACAAATTTTAGTTTTATCTCTGAAAGTCCATCCTGAGTTTCTGATTTATATAATCACTTCAAAGTGATTTGATCTAATAGTCATATAATTTAATATGTTTTTTTAAGAAGTATTCTCAGAGGTATTTATAATAACTACTGGATTGTTCCATAGTGATTTATTTTCCTTAAGAGCAAATGTTTGTAGAGTAGTTGTAAAAGTTTTGAATCATGAACTTTTATAAACTAAATTTTTAAAAAAAGTTCTTTTAGTTTAGAAGGAGTATTTACCTTAAGTTTTGTCATTGCCTTAAAAAAATTATTTATAGAGGTGAGGGTGGGACCCTTGCCTCTTTACCTTCTACACTCCTTACTGTTTAAAATGAAATCTTGTGTCCACAAGTGAAAACAAGAGCACTGGTTGGTAAGGCTTGGAAAAGTTTTCCTGTAACTCATTAAAACTCCTTGCTCTGTAACTACGTAGGTGATAGTTCTTTAATGCCCATGGAATGAATGTTAATACTCAACTTTTCTGGACAAAGCAACCTGTGAGGATTACTGGCGTAAAAACACTACATCCAGGGGAGGGGATGTAACTTAGTGTTTGAGCACCTGCTTCCCATGTACAAGGTCCTCCTAAAAAACAAACAAACAAACAATAAAAAAAAAATCTACTACTGGAGAACTTCCAAAGAATCATTCTCTTTACTAAGTCAGAAAGAGTCATTTGTTTCACTGACTGTCAAATGAGTAACTGACAAGGCAGCTTCAGGTGTTGTTTTGATTTGAATTTGAAACAGAGGCCCGCTCCAGAATGGGTTACGTTCAGACATTGTGTGGCCCGGGCTGCTGCTATGGGTGTGAGGGTTGTGGCCTAAGCAGGGACACCTTGCCCCGGACAAAGTGGGGGCTGATTCACAGCCTGCCCTCTCCTTGCCAGCCGAGCCCATGGCCAAGGGCTTCATCTCCCTAGAAAGTGGAAGTAGCCTCTTTGCCTTATTCATATAAAGGTGCTTGTCTGGGTGACAGCCCTGGAAATGACCCCCAAATAAAGTGGGAATTGAAAGTCACATGACTTATTAAAGCAATACCTAATATTCAAATGAGCTTAAATAGCTGTGGGAGGAAACATTTTTTTCAGTATGGTTGCCATTGGCAAGACTGTTTAGAACTCTTTTTTGGACATTGCCTCCAAAGTCTCTGTTTACAAACATTGTTTAAAATTTTTAGGGTCGTTTTCATTTTTGCATGCAAGGTTAATGGGAGCAAAATTTTATAACCGAGGTGGCAAATACTTTTTTTGGTCAAAAGCTAGGTGATCTTAGTTTGCCAGGTTCCTATGACAAATACCTCACAATGGGTTGGCATAACCAATGGGAATTTTTTGGCTCACAGTTTTGAGGCTAAAAGACCAAGTCCAAAATCAAGATATCAGCAAGTCTTACTTTCTCCCAGAGTCTCTAGCGTTCTGTTGTTGCTTGCCAGCAATCCTTGGGGTTCCTTGGCTTATATCTTTGTCTCTCGTCACATGGCGATGTCCTTTCCTTTTCTGCTTTTTGGGTTTTTCCTGAATTCCAGCTTCTTCCTGCATGGCCTTCTCCAACTTATAGCTTCTGGTTTTCTCTCTTTTATCAGGCCGACAAGCATATGGATTAAGCCCCACCCTTATTCAGTTGGGCCAAACCTTTAATAAAAATGACGTCTTCAGGAGGTCTTATTTACAGTGGGGTTCACATCCATGGGAATGCGGTCAAAGAACATGTCCAATTTGGGGTACATCATTCAACCTAGCACACTGGGAGATGCAAGAGTGTATTTTTGCTTGTTTACTTTAGCTTTAATGGTTTAATTAAATAGTTCTGATAAAGGTTTCAAACAAGAATTCCAGTAATAGAATCATTGAAATGAGTCTGCTCTATGTGCAAGAGGATTGAGTTCTATTAAGGACTCGCTGTATCCCGTGCTAGTCCTGCTTCTCCACTTGCTGTTTGGAGAGATGTGGTCATACGTATGACTTGTGTAGACTATTTCTACAACACACCTAAGGGTAACGAGGCTCCCCGTGAAACTCCGTGTCCTGGCCTAGGCATAAAGTGGAAAGTGTCTTTGGGCAAGCTGCTTAACCAGAATCTTTTTACCTTGGATCACTGAGCATTTGGGCCAGTGACAGGAACTACCTTTGGTTTGCAGGAATAGTGAAGGCTGGTTTTAAGATGTCGACACAGCATTTTTGTTAATTTAATTATTGACACCTGTTTACCCTTTTATTTATTTTAGGAAGTTCTTCATCTACATTGTCTCACTCCTCATAGGCTATGTGATTAATAATCCCGTTTTACAAATGAGAAATCTTTAAAGAACAGAGATGTAACAAGATTTACCCCAAGATCAGACATAGCTCATAAGTAACTGATGTGCTTTCCAGAGAGTGAATCCAGTGATACCTTCTCCAACCCAGACTGGTGATAAAGTAAATACTTTAAAAAGGGCCATTCTTACTGTTCAGATGAAGAGAAAATACTGCAGTTTGTTGACCAAAGGCTAGGCTTGCATCTCATTTTTTTTTTCATATCTATACACACGCACACACACATTCTAGTATTCTGATGGTAATATTTTGAATCACTTTATTACATATGCATACCACAATTAAAATTGTTTATTACCTAATTTCTGTAATTTATGCCCCTAAAGTAAGAGATGCACTGGTCCCTGAACAATTATTCTGGTCCTTGTGGAACAAAATTAAATATTTTTCCAAACCTTACCAATTAATCTTTTGTCCTCATTTAAGAATGTGTTGTTTCTATATAACCATGTGCTTAGATTACAATTTAATTTTCTAAGCACTGTACCAGAAATAAGATACATAAATCTCATTGTTGGATATTAAGGCTATACCTTTAGTTTGTTTCAAAATTTTGAGGTCTACAGAGCAGCTACAATTGATTCAAGATCAACCTGTTAGCACTCAGAAGGAATTTTTTTCCTGCGATCCTGTGAAACAGATACCAGTGTTGTTGTTTTTTCTCTTACCATACTGTTATAGTTTATTTGGCTTTTTTACAGTAGGAATTTTGGGCTAAAGATGAAAAACATGACTCTTAGTAGAGTTCAGAAACAAAAGCCAGACAAGCCTGTAATTAAATTCCTTCTCTACTCTTTACTAGCTGTGTGACCTCTGGTAAGTAACTTAAATCCTCACAGACACTGTTTTCTCATCTGTAAAATGGGGACAGTTACCACATTGATCTCGTCGGTAGAGGAAGGATTAAGGGAGATGACCCTTAGACGGTGCTCACAACAGTGGAAGGCTCACAGAGAATATCGCATACCCGTATGTTGTTGCTATTCTGGCCTGAAAGTAATTAAGTCAAAGGAAGAACTTGTGGCCTTAAGCCCTGTTAGGAGCTGGGTGATCTAATCCATCGGTGGCTTCTGTGACATGAGGCTCAAGGGGTCATAAGGGCTGGGAATAGAAGTGGGAGGTGGTACTTCAAGCTGGGCATTGCCTGGCATATTCCAGGGAAAAGTTCCTTGTCATTCATTCATTCATTCATTCATTCTTTTTCCCAACTCTCTTCTCAGTTTCTCTCTACCTTTCCTTTCCCCCCATCACTATCTCCATTCTTTTTAGATTTCTTGTCAACCAGCTGTTGATTGCCTAAAAGCAAGTGAAACTGGGGTTGAATGTGCCTTTTTAAAGGGATCTTTTTTTTTTTTTTTCACCTGTAAGGATGAAAGTACAGTACTTTCTAGAGCCAGTGACTACTTGTGTGAAATTTTAAAAGGCTGTCCAGTGCTCCATGGCTCTGTAGGTTAGGGGCCTGAGGCCTGTTAACCTCTCCGTCTTCCTGGCCTCCCAGCTTAGGCCTGCGCCCTCCCTACCGCGTTCCTCAGAGCCAGGGTCCTCCTTACTGCAGGTGCATAAACCAAACAGAGAGGCTGTGAGGACAAAGCCCACCAGATGTGGCCAGCTTTCTGTGGTTATGCACAGCTTAGTTTTAAATTTACGTGAAAGTCCTGTATGCTACAGTGCTTTTATCTCTTTTTTCACATACAACACAAATCTCAGAGTCACTTCTATTTCAGGCTCTGCTTGAATTTCTCCAGAGAATAATCGACAATAAAGAGAAAAATAAAATGACTGTCATGAATGTAGCAATGGTGATGGCTCCAAATCTCTTTATGGGTCAAGCATTGGGTTTGAAGTCCAGCGAACAGCAAGAATTTGCAATGGCAGCTGGGACAGCTAATACCATGCACTTATTGATTAAGTATCAAAAACTTCTGTGGACAGTAAGTATAGATATTTTTAAGCTCTATGAATGACCATATTTATTAACATAATTGTTGATAGCACTTTTAAATGTAATTTTATAAAATTTGATGCAATATCAAAAATGTAATATGATTTTTTTCTTTAATGGTTTAAAGAAGCACATTATGTATTGGTTTCCAGATTTATAAAATTATGTTTAAAATTTGCGAGTGCAGAAAATAAAAAGCAATTTATACATATGTGTAAAGAGGCTCTGTGAATTGCTATTTTAAAATAATGATATTATGTCAAACAAATATGGCTTGTTCGAATAACTTCTTATTCACTTTTTCCTATTTTCCTCTCTCTTAATACATAGGCCTGCCTTCTTTTTAAAAGCTCATTACAAATAAAAAAGAAATAGAAAAAAAAAAAAGCTCATTACATTTTGAAATAAGACCATTTGCAGTTATTTTTGATAGATTCTTTATTTAAAGGGGTATATACATTTTGCACCCTGATTGCTGAGAATGTCTTGAAAAAATGATTTTCCTGTTTTAGCCTTTTTTTTTTTTAGGAGGTACCAGGGATTGAACCCAGGACCTTGTATATGGGAAGCAGGCACTCAACCACTTGAGCTACACCAACTCCCCTTAGCCTTATTTTGAATTCTGGTTTGACAGATAATCACAGATCTGCTTCATGGCAGATAAGAGGCTTAGTTGATTACGGTTTCATTTTGCAGTGAAATTTATAGTTTTGGGGAGAGGCATTTTATTGGCATTTAGAAAAAATGAACTAAAGAAACTCCAAGTAAAATTATAATATTTAATGTTTCAATCTCTTATTTAGGAACCTCCAAATATTAATTTGATGAAAAGACAGTGATGATATCTAGATTCTGAAGTCTTTTTATTTAATTTATTTTTATATTCTCTATAAAAAGGCAACTGATATAGGGGAATTCAAAATTTAAAAAAAAATAAAAAACCTAATACACATTTTTTTAGATCTCAATTTTAAAATGCCAATTTTATTTCATGATTAATTTGCAGACACTTTTAAAATATTTTATTTTTGCTAATGTGAGTTTTAAGGATAACCTTTTCCTGGATTATTGCTAACACACATCAGCCCTTGTTTATTGGTGAGTTTTTCCTTCACTTCTGTCAGTAGAGGCTAGCTGGTTATTAGATTGGGCCCGTGGCTTAGCAAGAGGGGCTACAGATAGGGGCTGCTAACGGGAAGAGCCTCAACTGCCAGTCATTTCAGGCAGTCTCTGGTCCTGGCTTCTGTGGCATGGAAGAAGGCCACTCTGTCCCTGGACTTTACAAGTTCTCTTTTGGAACAATGGGAGGCAGATTACATCATGGGGAAGCTCTGTACACATGGTAAATGAATAATAAGAGACTTCTTTTTACAGATTTAACAAATAGTGGATTTAAAATGTTATAATCTTATAAAATAGACAACACCTTTACTCTTGAAACTTAAAAAATAAAGATAATTACTTCTGCAGTTGAAAAGGCTACCATTTCTTTTTCCTCCCTAAACTTCATTTAATTTCTCCTTAGATTCCCAAGTTTCTTGTAAACCAAGTGAGGAAGCAAAATACTGAAAATCATAAAAAAGATAAAAAAGCCATGAAGAAACTGCTGAAGAAAATGGCTTATGACCGAGAAAAATATGAAAAGCAAGATAAGAATTCAAACGATGTAAGCAAAACTTGAAGATACTTTTTTTATACAGATTGTTTTCACACCCCATAAAGAAGAATTTTAGGTTTTCCTACTATGACTTGCTATATGCTTTCCTAGGCCCTGACACTGCTGGTCATTTAAAGGCACACTAACACCAGCAGGCCTCTCCCACTACTGATTGCTGCCGACGGTTGCGCAGGTGTTGGAAACTCAGCATGGGCATTGCTTTTGGGAACCAAAGGAGACGAGACTGGGTGAACACACACGCAAGCACACACAAGGGCCCCGGTGGAGACTCCAGTTGCCTATTGAATGTATAGCATCGTCTGTAAGGAATGCCCTGGGTGAAGCCCTGATCAGTTTCAATTTTCTCCTCTGTAAAACAGGGAAAAATAACTAACCCAGACAAATTGGCTAACGTTTGTGTTGTGCCTAGGATAACTCCTGGGCTTCAGTAAACACCTTACGGTTCTTTTTATCAGGAGAAGGAAGAAGAGAATTAAAATGTTTCAAAAAAGAAATAGCAAAAAATAAGCATTTATAAGCTGCTGTAAAAGAGCATATTAAACAATTGGGTTTAAAATAATAAAATAGACCTGAGGACATTTATGGAGTGAGTTCTTGCCAAAGCTCTAACTTTAGATCATAAAATGAAAGGGTTTCTATTGTTCTCTTCAGTGACTGTGCCTCCCCCCATTGAGGTTGTTCAGTTAAGTGCTGACATCTTGTGGAATACTGTGGAAATGCGATTACCGCTTTTGTCTGAAATTCCGCTTGGACCTGCTTAGAGATCCAGCAATTATAACAAATTTTTCCTCCTATATTTATTTATAGCTTCTTACCTTACAAACACTTTTCCTGGCATTATTTAATTTTTAAGGTTTCTTTTTTAAAATTATGAGACTTAATAAAGAGAAATTGTAGCTAGTGTTGACATTTTTTGAGAAAAGGCTTGATATTTTATGATATTAGAAAGGATTTTTGAGATATCTTTTTTTGTTTTAACCTTATAGTATCCTAATGCCTCTAAAATCATTGTAAATATGTGAATATCTTCTTGTTTTGTAGCCCCGCTTATTCATATTAACTTAGGAGACTATATATCCTTGTTTTTTTTAATAATGCAGTAGTAGCATGATACTTTTAAGTACAGTGCCTACTTAAAGGAACAAAATTAATGATGTACCTTTTAATACTAAGTCCTTAAACAAAAATTAGAAGGTTACTCTTTTTGGAGATGTAATATTAAATAATTCTGTCTTGACAGGAAAATAGCATTAACTTGGATTTCTTTTATTTGCACTTTAGGTTAATTAGACATAAGCCTGTCTGAGAATGATCTCTGTGCACTATTTTAAAGTTGTAGTGTCATTTTAAGGGCTTGAGGTTTAAATATGGATTTAAATCTCAGCTCTATCATTTATTAGCACTCACCTAACCTCTTTGAGTTTTGGTTTGCTTTTATGGGCAATTCAGTTACTCACGTAACAATATGCTAGTAAGTGCCTACTCTGTGCCAAGAGATGGAGAGGCCAAGCTTAGAGGTGCTAGAGGTATGTGTGGAAGCCAGACTCATGACCAAGAGACACAAAGGAGGAAGTGGTGATTTGTCTGGGTACCAAAGAGCCTTCACTGGGGAGCTGAGCTGTAGAAAAACAAGTAGGTGTCATTCAGGCGGCAGTGCCGAGGCAGGCTGGACAGCACAGGTGGCTTCCTGACAGAGTGGCTGCAGGTGATCAGGACCCACGGTGGAAGTTTAGCCAGTAATTTTGGTTTAAAAATATCCTTCTAAGATTTTTGCTGTGAACAATGCAGAAATAGGGAATAATAGTTGAGACCTGGATTAAAGTCATATATATCTGGTTTCTAATTCCAGCTCTACCACTTCCTATCTAGATAAACTTAAGTAAGTTATTTAAGATTACTGACCCTTACTTTCCTCCTATGTAAAAAAATGAGTCAATAATACACTCCAGCTAGACTGTTATGAATATTTTAATCAATTGCCAGAAATTTTAAACTAAAGGTTTTAATGGAAAAGTCTGGATTTCAGCCTTAATTTGACAAATTAGATGTAGTGACCTCCCCAGTCCTCTGGCAGTAAGAGGCCTGCTTTCCTGCAGGGTAACAAGTGGCTGAACCTGAATACAGCTATTTCCTTTGGATGGACCACACACAGGGCCCATCTACTGGGCTGCAAGGCCTCATCCCCTTGGTCCTTTGTTGGTTTCTGTTTCCTGGCTCTGCCCCCATATCATTTGAATACGGAGCCCTTGCACTAAGGCAAGAAACTACCTGGGGTATTTTACTCATCCCCTCAACAGCTATTTGGTGTGTGCCTACTGTGTGCCAGGCACCGTTCTAGGCACTAGAAACACATTTTTTAACAAAACAGATGAAGATCGTCACTTCTGTGGAGCTTAAATTCTGAAACTAAAGATAAATTCAAGCACAACTAGGAGCCTCCAGGTCACAGAGGCCTTTGGGGGGCTCCTCTGCCTTCCCCAGGCATCTACCCTTCAGCCAGGAGGCATCTTTTCCACCAACCACTTTGCAGTCCTCTAACAGGCCCTGAACCAATTGTAAACAATTAAATTTTTTGAAGCAAAAAAATAAGTAAATTACATAGTATGGTAAAATGTGATAATAAAATAGAAATAATAAAAATAACAGAGCAGGAAAAGAGGAATGGGGAGGGGAGCCTCTTGCAGTATTAAATTGGGTGATATGGGTATGATTCATTTAAGGAAAGACAATTCCAGGCTGAAGCAATATCTGTGCAAAAGCCTTAAGGTGGGACCTTCCTTATGGCGTTTGAGGGCCCTCCAGGAAGGAATGTGGTTGGGGCTGGCTGGGGCTGGGGCTGGGGTGGGATGATCTGAGGTCAGAGAGACGATGGGATCAGATCACAGAGAGCCTTGTAGGCCACTGGTGGAATCTGGTTTCACCCTGGACCAACTGAGATTACTGCAGGTTCTTAAGCAAAGGAGGGCCAACCTGAACTGGGTTTTAAAGTGACCTCAGGCTCAGCTGTTGAGAAGACTCCAGGGGAACATGGGGAGAAAGAGGGAGGCCAGGGCATGAGCACCAGAGAAGTGGTCGGATTCTGGATATTTCTGAAGTTAGAGCCATCAGGATTGCTTGATGTGAGTGGTAAGAGAAAGGGAGAAGCCAAGGGTGACCCAAAGGTTTGGGGTCTGAGAAACTGGGAGGATGATGTTGACACCAAGATAGGGAAGATTGTGATTTCAGTTTGGGGCCTGGTGAGGGTGAGATGGTTTTTAGACATCCAGGTGGGGAAGTCTGGAGGTGTTTGGAGGGAAAACCAGTTCATGTCACCAGTGAGGTGCCTGGGGGGGGCTGTGGAGGCTCAAGCTGCCCTCATTGTCCCAAGGACCAGTGAAGCTTCTCCCACCTTTCTCCTTTGCCAGGGATAGGGACAGAGCCACAGCTGTGTGGAATAATCCAAGTCATGCAGGCCTAGACTGTGGTTGCCCAGAGAGACTGATGAAGCATCACCCCACCTTCCTCCCCTGCCTTGGGCAGGGATGGAGCTGC
>JAQZBX010053550.1:0-18844 GCA_029593785.1 Cabassous unicinctus | reverse complement strand
AATTCTACTGTCTTTCTAATTTGATTTCTGCTGTTGTCTTAATTCCTCCTCTGTCCTCTTTGGATTTATTTTACCTATGTAGTACTGCTATTCAATAGTTACTCCCCAAATATTCATCGAGCTCCTACAGTATGTGGTCACTGCTAGGTAGGGCTGGCAATAGTGTTGAGGAAGACAGATGCTGGTGCCCTCAAGTCTGATGCTTAGTTCATCGATTTTCATTCTATTCTTACTTTATGATAAAAGTTTTTAAAGCTGTAAATTTTCTTCAGAGTACAGCTGTGGACATATCTCATTTATGCATTCAGCTATTATTTATTGAACACCTACTTTGGGGCCAAGTACTATTCTAGGTGGGGATCTAGCAGTGAACAAAATAGAAAAAAAAAAAAAAGCTCTTCCCTCATGGATCTAGAAAATAAACAAGTTAAAGAATTCAACCTATAGCATTGTAGATGTTAAGTGCTTTGGAGAGAATTAAAGAAGGAAAGAGGAGTAGGGGATGTTGGGAGGGAAGATTGCAATTTCAGATAGTTTGGCCAGAGAAGAGAGCAAAGGCTCAAGTGGGTACAGAGGGGACGCATGTTCATATTGGATGTTGTAGAGAGAGTTCTGGAAAGGCTTCTCGGAAGACGAAAGATGAGAGCTAGCCTGGGCAGGTTGACAGGACTGGAGGATATTCCAGGTAGGAGAGAGGTGTGTACACCAGGATGGGATGGCCAGAACCGGCAGGTTAACCTTTACCAGGGACCAAATGTTAATGCTCTTAGAAGCAGATGAGTCTCCCTCTTGTCAATGCAGAGCCCCTTTGCATCAGCTCTGGCTTTGCACACCTTATTTTGTGAGGATCTTACAGAAAGCCCAGTGCAGTGCAGAGGGGGAGTGATTTCCATTTTACGGTTTGAAGAAACGGGAGGCCCACCTGCACAGGGCTTGCTGGTAGGGAGCCAGGACTTCTCTCCTGCCCGCAGCCTGCGGCTTGTTGACCTTCCCTCTGGAGGCCGAGGACGGGGTCCTTTACTGGCCCTCTTAATCCAGGGGTGAAGAGCAGGCCCAGGCGCCACTGACCAGCGTCCTGTGCTTCTGGAAACCTAGGGGTGAGGCGCTCAGCTCTCTAGCCTCAGCGCCTGGCCTCCAAAGGGCAGAACTGTGGGGTGTCAGGGCTTAGAAAGACCTCGAAGACTGGAACATTAAGAGCAGCTGCTGCTTGCTGACCGCTTGTGCCAGGCGCTTTGCCAAGTGTTTTCCGTACATGATCTCATTTTATTCTCGCAACAACCCAGTGAGGTAATCAATTATTATGGCCGTTTTCTGACAACAACACTGTGAGGCACAGCTTGAGGCACAAGGTTGAGTGACTTGCCCGGGGGACATGCACCTGTGGTCCAAGGTCCTCAGGGAGGGGACTGCTGAGTTGGAACTGGGCCAGCGGCGGGTCCTCTTCCGGTGGGTGGTGTCACGCAGCCCCTTCGGCGTATTTACATTCGCGAGAAAGGACTCCCGGAAGCACTGCGTTGGTTGGAAGGCCGAGAGCGCCCTCTCCTGGCCAGCCGTAAGGGTGGCCGCCTTAACAGCGCCGTTCCTTAGCGGACGTTCAGGGCCAGGCTGGGCTGGGCAGGCAGCTGCACAGACGACAGGCGCCAGGGTCAGAGCACGGTCCCTCCTCGCAAGGGAAGGAGCTCTGGTCCTTCCCTCCACCTTCTCAAGGACCTTGCCCCATCTCTCCTGACCTCACCCCTTGCTCTTTCTTGCTGTCTCCCTCAGCATCCTCCTATCTTAAAAAACTCTCCCTGGACATCACCTCCTCCTCCAGCCCAACCCCTTGCCCCCGTTCATGGTCAGATTTGTCAACAGAGCTGTCTACACTGCTCATCTGCACCCGCTTGCTGTGTCACAGCACTCGCTCCTTAAGCCAGTTGCTTCCAGACCTCCACTCTCACACTGCAAGGAATTCCTCTTACCAAGGCCCACAGTGATCCCCAGGCTCCTAGATCCAGGGAGCACTTTATTTTAAACATTAATTTTGAATTATTCAAATAACACATTGGTTCATTCACCAAAAAACGTAAGACATCAGCTTTATGTCTGTACAGATAATCACTGTTATGAACTTGGTGGGCATATAGTATTTAAAAAATACACCTATGGCCCATAGAAAATATATAAAATGTTTTGTGATTCTACAAGCAAATATAAAAGGAATTCTTATGGTGCATACCATTCTTCAGAAGCTTTAAACTCGGCAGGTTTTGACCATGACTCGGTGTTGATGCATTTAGAACTCATCCAGGGGACACTCCCCGGTCCTCTTGTTATTTGACCTCTCAATGTCATTGAACACAGCGACGTTTTCTTTTTAAAAATACTCAGCTATAACATGTACTCCTAGTTTTAAAGACTCCAGCAGCATATAAGATGAAGCGCGAGCAATGCTGTGTACCTGCCCTCCTCTTCAGGCCCCTCTGCCATCTGGGACACCTTCTACCATCCACACACAGCCGCAAGGCCAGCTGCGCCTCTCCAGGCACGGTGCTGGACTCTCCTTACTGTTCTCCTCCTCTGGAGATGTGCTCTCTCCTCACCTTTCGGGGAGTTGGCTCTTCCCAGTCTTCTATCACCCTTAAAATGGTCAAGTTCCTCTGGATTTTGTCTCAGACTGCTAATCTTGTAAACCTCTTCTTAGGGGATCTTATCTCCTCCTGTGGCTTGAAATGCCACCAGTACACCCCTGCCTGCGGCCAGACCTGCGTATCCAGCTGCTGACTTGATAGCACCCAGATGCCTGGAGCCCAGCATGTTCAAAGGCACTTGGTGAATAGCCGCTCTCTCTGGGGGTTGTGGAGGCCCCTCGTACACCCTCCAGAATCCCCTTGTCCCTTCGTCAGCCCATTTCCACAGGGTATCCTGTATTCCTTCATCAGGCCCAGCACCTTCTTGCTTCAGAGCCTCTGCCCAGGCCATTTCTTCTCCTGGACATATTCTTTCCTTTCCTGTTGGCTTGGCTGAGGCCTTCTGCGGGCCTCGGCTGAGATTTCGGAGCTCCCTCACACCCAGGTCTCCCCATCACATGGTCTCTAGCCTCTTGCACTTTTTCTTCCAGGCTTTACCCCATTCAGAATTCCATTATTCATTGTTCACTTTTGAAGGCCCATCTTCCCCGCCAGCCTAAAGCTCACGGGGTCAAAGTCTCTGTCTGTTTTATTCACCACTAGCACCTGTCACAGAGCCTGGCAACTCAGTAGATATGCTCAATAAAAAGCAGGGACACTCAAGTTTGATGGTCCTGGGTGAAATTTACAGCTCTGCCGCTTAGAAGCTGTGTGACTTTGGACAAGTCACTTAACCTCTTTGAGTCTCTGCTTCCTACCTCATATATAAGGTTATCAGGAGGAGTAAATGAGAATGCATATGAAATATTTAATACAATGGTTGTTACATAGTAAACTTTCAAAGAATAGTTATTATTTAAACATTTATCAGCAAAGCTAAATCCTCAGATCCTCAAAGTGCTATCCTCTCTGCTTCCTCTTTCCTCATGTGGTTAAGTAGGGAGCAAAAACACATTTTCACGTGCACTCATACTAGGGCAGGGGGACCATCTGCCTCTGGGAAGCAAGCTGTGATAGCAGTAATTCCAGTTCTGGACGTGGACCTCTGTGTCTCACCACTGGCAGATGGACCTCCCTGAACTCAATTTTGTCCTCCATAAAGTGTGGCTAATAAATACTTCATTGGATAGTTATAGACATTACAGAGATAATGTGCAAAATACCGAGTGCTGGAAAGTTGCTAAATTAAAATGTAGGGTTTTATTGCAAATTCAGGATGGCTGAAAACGGCTCTTATGTCTCCTACTGTGTTTCAAAACTGGCTCCCACTTGACTCCCTTCCCTTATCCATGCAGAGTCAGACCTGCATTTGAAAGTTGGCTCTTCCACCTACTTGCTGTGTGGCCTCTCCTAGCATCAGTTTCTTCCTCTGTGGAATGGAGAAGGGTTAAATAAGGTAGTGAATCTACAGCAGGGGTTGGCCAAATCCAGCCCACCAGCTGATTTTATAAAGTTTTATTGGATCACAGCCAAGCTCATTCATTTACCTGTTGCCCAGAGCTGCTTTTGTGCTACGGTGGCAGTTGAGTAGTTGCAACAGAGATCCTCTGGCCTGCAAAGCATGAAGCATTTACTCTCTGGCCCTTTCCAGAGTAAGTCTGCTGACACCTGATCTAATTCAGTGCCTGGCCTGTAGTAGGTGCTCAATGAACATGGTTGCTATAATCAACAGCAGCAGCAGTATTGTCTATATCATTTATGCTGCAAGCAGGCAGAGCAGTGTTCTGTAAAGGTGAGGAAGAGGAGGCCTTGAGGGGAGAGGAGTTCAGTCGGGGTCACTCAGCAGTGTCACACACGGTGTTGGCTTTGGATGTTGGATGACCTGTGTCAGAAAGACTCTTGGTCTAATTCACTTTCTAATACACTAACGTTCTCTAAACATTTAAATCGACCAGGAAAATGTGTCAAAAGCTGGTCAACAGGGCTCCCATGGGTCCATATAAGTGCCTTCATGGGATTTAGAAAGCCCGTTTCTTCAAGACACTTAATTGTTATCATAAATACACTGATTTTGGTAGAATGAGATGCTTTACTGCCAGGAAACTCTACTAAATATACAAATCTACCATGTATTCGATGTGAATGCAAACCTCCCAGGATTGTGCGGTGCACAGCCTGCGTGACTGTACACAGCAGGCCTGGCTGCCAAAGAATGGTGAACCAGCGTAAGTCCTGATTTCTGAATATCTATTGAATTAGAGGGTTACAGACCTCCCATGCTTAGGTACAACTTTGCCCCTCATCTGTGCTTCCTTGGGCTCCATGGGCCCAGCAGGCCCTGATGCCTCCTCACCATCATCTTTGGGACCCCACAGGCAGAGATGGAGTTGGTCCAGCGCATTGGCGTCCCTGCCAGTAAGATCATCTATGCCAACCCCTGTAAGCAAATTGCACAGATCAAGTATGCTGCCAAGCATGGGGTCCGGCTGCTGAGCTTTGACAACGAGATGGAGCTGGCAAAGGTGGTAAAGAGCCACCCCAGTGCCAAGTAAGCTGGGATCCACACGCGTGAAGGAGGGTAGGCTGGTGCGTGAGGGTGGAGGGGGCTGGGGGAGGGAGAAGGAGGCAGCGCTGTTGTCCCCTGCCCTGTACCCGGCCACAGTCACAGGAGGTTGGAGTGGGTACACCTGGGCTGGACCTGGGCTGTCAGGGCCTGACTAGAACAGAGGCAGCTCTCAAAATCACAGGCTGAGACTGCGGGAAGGGCTGATGGAGAAGCTTTGCAAAGGGAGGTAGCATTCAAAGTGGGCCTTGAGAAATGAGTAGACTTTTGAAGTGCGGGGCATAAGCAGGGTGTTAGTGTGAACTGCGTGAGCAAGTGCACGGAGGCCAGAAACAGCGTGGGGTGTTTGGGGGGTAACCCAGCTCGGGTGTGGCTGGAGTGTGCTGCGTGTGGGGGGTGGAAGCAAACAGTGGGTGAAGCTGGCACAGGGCAGGGCCCTGGCGCCAATGGGCTTTGGCAGGGCTAAAGGCTGGGCGTTTGGCTTAGGCTTGTGGTTTTCACACTGTGACTCGACACCCAGGGGATTCCAGGGAGGGCTCCTGAGGTGGAGGGAGGCCAGGTGGGCGGGCCACTCTGCTTCACCCAGAACAGCTTCTATTTTGTCCATTTTACATGATATTGGGGTTCTCCTTAAGGTTTTATTTAAAATCATAAATGGAAATTTCTACAACTCTGGCTGGTGTGGAGGCCAATTTGGATGGATTAGAGCTTGGTGCAACTGCCCGGGGTGGTGAGGTCTGGCCCCGGGCAGGGGCCGCTGGGATGGAGAGCAGGGGGTGCAGAGACGTCTGGGCATGGATTGCACAGGACTCGGGGGTTGACTGGCTGTGCAGGCAGAGGAAGGGGTCAGGGAGCCTGAGGAGCTGGGCAGCTCTGAGCCCTGCGGGTTCACAGCCTGGACTCCAAGAAGATGTGGCTGGAGAAGGGGGGGGCGGGGCAGGGTCACCCCAGCAGAGGCGCTGCCTGTCCCCTCAGGATGGTTCTGTGCATCACCACTGATGACTCCCACTCCCTGAGCCACCTGAGCCTCAAGTTTGGAGCGTCACTGAAATCCTGCAGGCACCTGCTTGAAAATGCCAAGAAAAGCCATGTGGAGGTGGTGGGTGTGAGGTGAGCGCCGCAGTCCCCGCCCTGCCAGGCCTACTGCCTCTTTCCCAGGAATCAATCAATTCTGCAGGAGACCTCCCTCAGGGCCTCCAGGCAGGCCTGCCACCAGGGGCCTGGAATCCTGACATTGGAGAGTTTCCTCTCTTTAGAAAAAAGGTTGGGAGTGTTCCCCTGCCCTAAACCCACAGTCTTCAAAAGGTCTGTCCAGTGTGTTCCACCCAAGGACTTGACTTCATGGGGGTTTCTGAGGCTGTGCCAAAGGTTGTGCAGGACATCCTTGTCCTTGTCTCTTTTCTTGCAGAGATATGGAAGAAGTGATGCTAATGACCTAGCAAAATAGCATTCATTTATTCTGTTCTTAGGATACGCAGGGCACTGTGCTAAGTGCTTCATGTACGTTATCCCACAGCTTAGTGCGGTACAGGGCCTTATCCCCATTTTATAGATGGGTAAACTGAAACACAGGCAGGTTAAGTAACTTGCTAAGATCTTGCTGCTGATTAAGAGACACATCCAGATCTGGTTGACTGGGGCCCTGGCCCTCCTCCTAATAAGCTTGGCCCCAGGGACATCTGGGACCTTGGAAGTAGCCTCCTGTCCACTCCTCACTTGTCACATGGCCTTTGGCAACCCATTTCACCTCCCTGGCCTTTGGTCACTGCATCTATAAAGTGGGCACAGTGTCCCATGTGCCTGCCAGAGACACAACCAGACCAGTTGGGGTGCTGGGGTTGCTCCTGGCTGGGGCCAGGGTGATGGCACCCTGGGGCCTGGCATGTGAGCCAAGGCTCTCTCTCCTTCCCCAGTTTTCACATTGGCAGTGGCTGTCCTGACCCTCAGGCCTATGCTCGGTCCATCGCAGATGCCCGGCTTGTGTTTGAAATGGGTGCCGAGCTGGGCCACAGGATGCACATCCTGGACCTTGGTGGCGGGTTCCCTGGCATGGAGGGGGCCAAAGTGAGATTCGAAGAGGTAACTCGGGTTGGAAGCATACTGGGCTCGGGGTGGGCCAGGGGCAGGGGCAGGGAGGGGTGTAATATTGACAGGGAGCCCCGCTGGGGGTGGAGCCTATGTGATGCTTTACCTGGATTACTTCACTTTTTATCCCTGTATTACAGTTGAGCAAATGCAGGCTCGTAGAGATAAGTCCCCTCCTGAGTCTAAGGCAGAGCCAGCCTGCACACCCAGCTCTGCCTAACTTCCTCCCAGGCCTTTCGCCAGCCCCCTGCAACATATTTGCATACCTCTTAAGGCTCTCTGAGGTCTGGTACCCCTTATTCACTGGCAGGAGGGCAGGGGAAGGAAAAGCCAACCTTGGTGTCCACTCACAGTCCGCCTGTCTCCTTCCCACTTGTGAGATGAAACCAAGGAAAATGGTGTCACTTCAATTCCTACTCCAACCGCTAGTGGTCGCTTCTCCTTGAGAAGCACCTCATGTCCTATAATAACCATGTCTAGGAATTGACCCTAAGGAAATGATTGGGGATATACACAAAGAATTAGACTCAAAGATGAGCATTGCAGCACTTTTATAACAGAAAGCTTTGAACTTTCCTGACCCATCTAACAACTGGAAATTGGTTAAATTACGGTACGTTCTTATGATGAAAATATTACACAGGGGAGATCATTAGCCGTCTATTGAGTAAAATATGTTATAAAAACATATGCTCAGAAAAAAAGAAAAAAACCCACATACACAGCCCTATCCTGCTTATAATAAAAGAATAATACTTGTTTGTATAGAAAAGAATTAAAGGAGCTACTCCAAAAAGTTAACAATGATTAGCTTCATCTGGGTGATGGAATTAGGGGTGATTCTTATCTTCTTTTTCCTTCCCTGTATTTTCTGAAATTTCCATCATCAAACTGTATTATTTAACAAATTGGTTATTTATGAAAGAAAGATCCTCATCAGGGCTTCCAGAACCTGAGTGTCAAGTGTTATAATAAGAGTGTCCCTTCCTGTTGTGGGGGGCGGGGCATGGAGGGGAGTGGTTTATACAAAGATGAGGATCTCTACCCACATCCTTCCCCCCCACCCCCTCCCCTGGCCAGCTGCCCTCAGTTACCAGCTGGGCCTGCAGCTGCTGCCAAGTCCTTTTTCCTGAAATCAAAGCAGCTTTCAAGAAATGGACTTGGAGCTATAGCAAGTCTTCAGTATAAATCTTGCATTTGAATCACAAAATTGTCCCCCCCTCAACCCCTCCCACTCAGATTGCTTCTGTGATCAACTCAGCCTTGGACCTGTATTTCCCTGAGGGGTGTGGCGTGGACATCCTTGCTGAGCTGGGGCGCTACTATGTGACCTCGGCCTTCACCTTGGCAGTCAGCATCATTGCCAAGAAGGAGGTTCTTTTGGACCAGCCCAGCAGGGAAGGTAGGTGCCAGGTGGTTGGGGGACCCCTCTTCTCCCCTGTGACTGGGACAGTGGCTGGCTGAGCAGGGTCTGGTTTTAGGCCTGGTGGCAGAGGGTAGGGAATCTGGAGAATGGGGCCTTGCTTTAGGGAATTTGAAAATCAAGTCCTTTCACCCCAAAGACACTTACTTAGCATCTTTTTTTCCTAGGCATGTTCAAATTTTGTGAACAAATTGAGATAAGAAAAACTTTAGGGAGAATAGGTACTTTATTAATTCCATTTTACAGGTTAGGAAACTGAAAGCCAAAGAGAATACAGTGAATTGTTTAATAGCTAGTAAGAGGTAAAGCCAGGATTTGACGCTATACCTGTCTTCTCTCCAGAATACAGGCTTTTACTCACCCCACTGATTCTCATAACGTAATGAAAATAGTGAATGACAACTTATTTTTAAGTCTCCTTTACAGGTGACAGAACATAGGTTCAGAGGCAGACTCACTAATCTGGGGGCACACAGCTGATAACGGGCGGTGCTAGGGTTCACATTCAGGCTGGGCTGCCCCAAAGCTGCCCACACTGCCAGCCCTTCCAGATCAGGGCAATCCTCAGCAGCCCTGGGAGCAGGCGGAGTCAGGGACTCCGATCTTGGGGCTTTGGTCCTGGGATCCTCAGGCAGGACAGCAAAGGCAGGTCTGTGTGCTTTTCCCTAGAGAAAATCCATGTGGAGGGTGGCGGGTTACAAAAGTAACATGTCGCACATATATGCGTATATGTGGGGGGGTAGTTGTGTGTATGTGGGGGCAGATAAGTTCAGCCTTATTCTGGCCTCCTTTAAAGGCTCCTGTCTTGTCCAGCCAGGAGTCCTGGCCTCTTGCTGCAATCACCTCCGAGAAATGGCCTAACCTTTTGGAGCTTTTGGGTGGGCTGCTCTTCTGCCTTTGTGGGGTGTTGAAGTGCTGAGATGCAGGCAGAGGAGTGGGTCCCAGGTGGGGTTGCTCAGTTGTCAGGATGCCTGTTCCTGACACTCTGAAGAATCTCACGTCATCGGCTGCAGGACCCACCCTATAGTTGAGAAAGGCCTTCCCTTTCTCTTCAGTGACCTGTTGTGCTTGCTGAGCCCACCGCTGAGCCAGCTCCCCACTACTCTCCCCTCTCATTGCGGCCCTTGACCCCTCCCCTCCCCGCAGAGGAAAACGGTTCCGCCCCCAAGACCTTCGTGTACCACCTTGATGAGGGCGTGTATGGGATCTTCAACTCGGTCCTGTTTGACAACGCCTGCCCTACCCCCATCCTGCAGAAGGTGAGCCTACCCCATGTGGGCCTGTTTCCAATTAAGTGGGCTTTTAAAAAAAAATACATTCGATATGTTTGTATCTACTTTTTTTTTTTTTTTTAAGTAAGGTACATTTATGGTTGAAAACAGACAACAAGGATGAAGGTTATTCCCCATAACCTTTTGATATATTTCTTTCAGTCTCTTTTTCAAATGCATTATACTTTTTTTTGTAAAGTTGGGATCACATTGTTTTGCCGCCTGTTTTTTCATTTAACATGTGATGTGCCTGGTCCCACGCCATTAACTACTCTTTCACAACGCTTTTTGATGACTATGTAGTATTTTAACGGATGATTGTACTATAATTTGACTAGCTCTAATGTTGGACATCTGGTTTCCTGTCTTTGAGCATTGTCAGGCTATCTCGGCACACATCTCTAACTACTGCTCGGGTAAATTCCTAGAAGTGAAATGAAACAGTTCCTCTGAAGTGGGGTTTTTCCACATTGACGAAGGGAACGGTGATAGAGAAAACATTCCTTCTAGCCCCTGGAACTCAGCCCAGGGTCTCCAGCATCTCTAGTGGGGCATCTTCAAAAGGGGAAAGAGAATGAGACCCACCAATGTACCTTCACACCTGCGGGCCTTTGCCTGTGCGGCCCCTGTTCTCGGAAGGAAGCCTCTGTTAACGTGCCTGGCCAGCTCCTAGCGTGTCGCCAGCCTTCTTCCCTTCCCAACACGCCTGGTCTTTGGAGACCCCATCAGATGCCAGCTGCTCTTTGCGGCTTTTCCTGCCTCTCATCCAACTGCAGGCAGGAGCCCCCCACCACCACCCCAGACACCTGTGTTCTCGTGGAGGAGCTTGATGGAGTCCCCGCCCCAGGGCTGTGTTGCTAAATGTTGTCATAGCCACTTGTCTGCATGAGCCTCCCTGATGTGCTGAGGGAGTCGGTTTTCTTCTCTGTCACAGTCGCGTTACCTGCAGGCTAGTCACCTCCCACATCCCCCTGCACCAGAAGGGGCCAGGCGGGCCTAAGCTGGGGGAACCTGAGGCTGCAGAGCAGCCAGCAGTTGCTTCGCAGTTACTCTCCCCCTCCTGTCCCCACTTTCTGTTGCATCCTGGCCCCATTCCTCGTCCCCTTCATCCGTTCCTCTGATGGCCTGGACTGTGACCCAGCTCACTGCTCTCCGCCTCCCTCCAGGGTTTCTGCTTTGACTAATCTCTAGTTGGTATTCCTGACCCGGGCACCCTCTTGTGACCTGTGCTGTTCCTCCCCCAGACAGGACAGAAGCTGTTTCCTTTGGGCTCTCTACCGCTTGCCTAGCTCAGCCATGTGTCCGGATACGGCGTGGGTCCCCCAGTCTGGTGACGGAGCCAGATGGTGGGTAGATGAAAACACACATGATAAGCTGGTTACAGTTGTGCTGGCAGTGCATGTCAGAAGGGCCCAGCCTGAGAGGGGTGTCCGCACCTTCTTCTCCAAGGAAGGATCCCTCGCCAGTGGGAGTGGCAGCTTTGCATCCTGCTTTTCCCTCCCAGGGACTTTGCTCTTGGACCTCAGGTGTAGAAAATTGTCTTAAACATCATCTTGGTTCCAGGCACACGTCTCCTCTTTGGACCATGCTTGGTCCTCTTTTGCTTATGTTTCTTTTATATTTTTCAAAAACTCGACAAATATTTATTGAGTACCTTCAATATGCAAAGCACTATCCTAAGGCCTTCTGGGAATAGGAGGTAAGAATTGTCTTTGCCTTGGAAATTCAGTCCTGTTGGGTAGAAACACTTGTATGTATAGATGTGTGTGTGTGGGTGGGTGGATGGATGAGAGAGAGAGAGAGGGAGGGAGGGAAACTACAACAGTTTCAGGAGAAAAGTGCAGTACATGTGCTATGATTTTTTTCATAAATATTTTAATATGTATCTCTAAAAGATAAGGACTTCAAAAATAACCACAATACCATTATCAAGTGAAAAAAATTTAACAATTCTGTAGTACCCCCAATCATCCAATCCCTGTTCAAATATCCCCAACTGCCTCATAAATGGTTTTTATAGTTGATTTGCTGAAATCAGAGGCCAAAGAAGATCCACTTATTGCGTCTGGTTCATATGGCTCTCTCTCAACCTATCAGTTTCCTCACCTACTTTTTTTTTTTTTTTTTTTCAATTTATTTCTTGAAGAAACTGGGTTTCTTGCCCTGTAATGTTTCCCATATTCTGGATTTTTCTGATTGGTGAATTTCCTGGATTTCCTTTAGTGTTTTTGAACATGTTTCCCTGTGTCCTGCATTTCTCTGAAACTAGTAGTTAGATTAAGTTCCCATATGGTTTTTTTTTAATAAAAATACTTCATGTTAGTGTAATCAGCATCATTTACTACCTCACCCTCTTCCCCCCCCCAAGCATAGTAAACACTATCGTCAGTCACGTGTTTGTCATTCCCTTGCTCTCTTTTTTTACATGGTTTTATCACATCCAAATTTATCCCTAAAATGTGTGTATGTATATATATAATTTATTTGGTTTTTTACTTTATAAAAATGGTATTATGATGTATGTAACCTTTTTGGACTTTTTTCCCATCCTATCATATTTTAAGATTCATCAGTACCGCTGCATGTCACTAGAGTTCATTCAATTCGATTACTGTATAACACTCTGGGGGGTGGATGTCGCTCAAATGGTTGGGCGTCCGTCTGCCATATGGAGGGACCTGGGTTTGATCCCCAGGACCTCCCGGTAAAATAAAAAAAAATATAGAAGGCGCGTGTGCTGCCAGTTTTTGTGTGTGGGCGTGCCGCCAGGCCCCGCCGAGTCACGCAACAAGATGATGATGTAATAGGAGAGAGACACAGGGGAGAGCCAAGATGAGAAGCACTGAAAAACCAGGAACTGAGGTGGCGCAAGTGGCAGAACACCTCTCTCCCACATCAGAGGTTCCCAGGATCAAATCCCAGTGAAGACAGGAGAAGAAGGATGAGAAGAGAGGGCAGGAAACAGACACAGAGAATTGCCCAGCGAATGGACACACAAAAAAACAGCAAAAAATGGTGTGTGTGTGTGTTAAAATGACTAAAGTAAATAAATAAATAAATAAATAAATAAATAAATAAATCTTTTTGAAAAACCCAAAACGCTCTGTTGGTGAATATCCCAGTTTGTTCACCTACTCTCCTGTCAAGGCATTTGGATTTTTCTAGGTTTTTGCTACTGTGAATTTTGCCACTATGAATGTTTTTGTCCATGTCTCTGTTACCCATGAGCAAGGAGGAGTGGCTGGGGCCAGGGCTGTGAACGCTCAGCATCATGAGCAGCGTTGTGAGTCTCGCCAAACTGTTTTCCAAAGTGGTTGCATGGATTTACAGTCCCACCAGCAGCGTATCAGAGACTCCGTGGCTCCACACTTTTATTGTCCTTCCCAACACTTGTATTGTCAAACTTCAAAAAATTTCCCAACTGGCTGTAAAATGGTATCTCCTTGAGGCTTGGGAGCCTCAAGAGTTGGACAGCTCTTTGTATATTTATCAGCCGTACATGTCTTCTCCTCTTCCAGAGACTGCTCTTCATGTCCGAACCTCTCCACCACGTGGTCTGCACCCACTGCTCCGCTCTCTCAGCTCCCATTCCCTCTTCAGACCTCTCCAATCTGGTGTCTGTTCCACGAGGCCACAGAAGATACTCTTGAAAACTACCAGTCACTTCCATGTGGCTCGGTCTATCGGTGGCTCTCCTGTCCTCAGCAGCAGCGTCCAGCACAGCTGGTCCATCTTCACACCCTCCATCATTACCCTTGACTCTCTTGGCTTCTTTGACAACATCTCAGCTTTGCCCACTCCTCTGACCATTCCCACCTTGTCTCTAGCCAGCGCTTCTTTCTTCCACTGCTTATTCTCTAAAAATGTTGACTAGCTCAGGCCTCAGTCCTTGACCTTCTTCTCTGTCCACACTTCCCAGGTGAACTCTTCTAGAATGAGGCTTCAAATATCCTCCTTCTCTCTCTAATCACTCTCAAATTTATATCTCTATCTTGAGCTCCAAACTCATGTATCCAACTGACCCCTTGACGTTTTTACTCAGGTGTCTCATAGGCATCTTAAATTTAACATGTTCACACTGAACTCTTGAGAAACTTCTTCCTCTCCCCCAGTCTTCCCCTCTCGGTAAACAGCACTGCCAGCTAGCCAGCTGTTGGAGGTAAAAAAACTTTAGCATTATTCTTCATTCTTACTTTCTCTCTCTTCCCATATGCACTCCATCTTCGATCCTTGTCAAGTCTTATTTATTCCAAAATACATTTTGATCCATCTAATTCTTTTTCTGCCAGCACCCTAATTCAAACCATCATCATCTTTGATTGGACTGCTGCAGCAAATGCTAACCAGTCTTCTGGCCTGTTTTAGTTTCCTAGGCTGCTCAAGCAAATGCCAGGAAACGGGTCAGGTTTAAACAATGGGAACTTATTTGTTTATGGTTTTGAGGCTAAATGAAAGTCCAAATCAAGCCATCATCAAGGTGATGCTTTCTCCCCAAAGACTGACTTTCTGGGACTGGCTGCTGGCAGTGTCTCCTGGTCTCTCCCTTATCTTCCGGTTCCATTGATTTCAGCTTCTGGGTGCTTCCTCTGTGGCTTTTTTCCCTCTCTGTCTGAATTTCATTCTCTTATAAAAGACTCCAATAATAGGATTAAGACCCATCCTGATTGAGATGGGACACATCTTAACTGAATAGCCTCACCACAAGGTCCTACTTACAATGGGTACACACCTACAGAAATGGATTAAATTTAAGAACATGGTTTTCTGGGGTACATACAGCTTCAAACCACCATATGACCCTCATTCCTGCTTTCCTACCATCCATCCCCCACACAGCAAAGTGACCTTTTCAAAATGCAAAGATCAATGTCCTGCTCATGCTGAAAACCTTCGGTGGCTCCCCGTTGCTCTCAGAATAAAATCTAGAGCTGACACAACAAGATGACACAATGAAGAGACACAACGAGGAAACACAATGACAGACACAGCAAGTGGGAAGTGGAGGTGGCTCAAGCCAATGGGCACCTCCCTCCTGGGTTCGGTTCCCAGTGCCTCCTAAAAAGAAGACACACAGCAAGCAGTCACAAAGAGCAGACAGTGAGTGCAAAACAATGACGGGGATAGGGGGTGGTGGTGAGAAATAAATAAATAAAAATAGATAAAAAAAAAACTCCTTACCCAAACCGGCAAGACTCTTGCCAATCTCTTCCGCCACATCACTGGCTATGCCTCCCCTTGCCCGTCATGCTCCAGCCCACTGGCCTCCTTTTTGTTCCTGCAATGCCTGCTCTTTCCAACTACAGGCTTTGCATTTGCCGTTTGCTCTACCCAGAATACTTTCTGCTGTTTTCTGAGATGTCTCAGCTCAAATGTCTCTTCTTCAGGGAGTCCTCTTCTGATCACCATTTCTAACTCGGGCTCACCTTCCACCGCCAGATAGTTTTGTCACCCTGTTTATTTTCTTCATAACACACCACAATCTATAATTATCTGGTTTGTTTGTTGACATAGTAGGTGCTCAATAAATAGTTGTTGAATGCACCATGAATGAATCACCCACTATACTGTGAGCCCCTTGAGAGCAGAAGCTGTGTTCACATCTACTCTTGTCACAGACTAGGTGCTCTGTATAAGTTGGAATCAAATAGATTTTTAAAAATCATATAACTAACTTAAAATTTAAAGGAACTTTCAGAAATGGAAGAAAACTGTAGTCCTCTACCCTAACGCAGCTCTATTCATTTTTCCATAATGCTACCCAGTCTTTCACCACACAGGTTCATGTGGTCACAATCCTCATGTACACACTAGTGGCTAAAGTCATTGTGCACTTACTGTGGCAGGTGCTGTACTAAGCACCTTACATGGCATTAATCTTCTTAATCTGTATAATAGTCTTCTAAAGTAGATACTATTATCAGTTCCATTTTACAGTTGAGAAAACTGAGGCTTAGGGAGGTGAAGTAACTTGCTCAAACCACAGTTATACGGGGTAGAGCTTATTAACTGTAGATTGGGAGACCCTTGGAGGTAGGCTTCATGTCTTATTCTCAACCTTTTGATTTCTTTTTTTTTTTTTTTTTAATTATTTGCAAACACTAATCTGTTGGTTGTTATTCTAGTTTTCATTGTTCTTGCATTGAAGTTTCAGCACGCTATCATGAGTCTTAACTAAGTGTGTTGGATAAGGGAATCTTTCCCTTACCAATCTTTGGTGCTTTGCAGGTTATAGATTACCTTTATTTTATGTAGAACTTTCTCCTAGGACAGAAATGGCAAGTTTACTGGAGAAAATTTAGTACAAAACATAAAATAAAATAAATAATAATCCCAGGACTCGAAGTTGACTATTATTAAATTTTGCTTTGATTCCTTCTTTTTATTTAAAATGTCAGTGCACTTACTGTTTTTTACTTTTAAACTTCATATATTGTGAGAATATGTTTTCTGTAAATACTGTCATGTTAGGTGGGTTATTTAAGTGTCTAAACATTTTAAATGTTCATTGAGTGGTCTAATATGACATATAATTAGAATGCAAAGAAAAATTCAGCAAATGTGTATTTGCACTTCATGTATGTAATTTATAGTTGAGGGTGGGGAGGGATCCAGAGGTGGCAAGTGCCCTGTGAGTTTTATGGGAATCTTTGGGAGCAAAATTCAGGGCTACAAGCTCCAGTTACCCCCTCCGTACAGAGAGGCCCTCTCCCTCTTGCCAATCTTGGAAGATTTGGCTTTCTTGTCATTCTATTTTATTTATTTTATTCTAGTTATTTATGTTTTTAAAAACATGAGTCTGTTTGGAATGTATTGCAATAGCACTTGCCAAGTGTGTGTCTGGTTAGTTCTTGTCTTAAAAATTCTTAATGATTTCTAACCTTTTGTGTTTTCTGCTTTGCCATACTGTACATTGGTTTCATTGTTTCAATTATTTCCACTCTTTATTCTGTTCTTTTGATCATTTAGAAAAAAATTATTCAGGCCTATTCCACACTATATGGCAACAGCTTTGTGCTGTGTTTAGAAAACTGGTAGAATGACTTCTTCCAGCAGGGAGGTGGACTAGGTACTCCAAACAGCCTTCCCACTGGCAACAAAGAAAAATATACCCTGGACTTTCAAGAAGGCAGGGAATCTTCAGAGGCCAAAAGTTAAGTGAAAGCAGAAACCCCCATTTCACTTAGCATAAAAGCCAGTCTATTCTCAACCCACTGGCCAGAGGGATCCTTTTAAATTATGAGTTACAGCATATTGGTCCTCTCCCTAAAACCCTGCACTGGCTCCTCTCGTGCTCTGAATTAAAAAGCTGAAGCTCTTACAATGGCCTCTGAGGCTTTGTGTGATCTGTCCCTGTTCTCTCTCCGGCCTCATACTCTACCACTCTCCCTCCCCTTTGCTCACCCACTGCAGCCACACCGGCCTCTTGCTTGCCCTTGAACTCATCCAGGCACATTCTTGCCTTAGCATCTTTGCATTGTCTTTTCCCTCTGCCTGGACCACTTTTTCTCTCCATCTTCTCATAAGGTCCTGCCCTACATCTTATACTCTCTGTAATCCTCCAACCCGACCAACCCCTGCTATGTTTTTTCTTTCTCCAGTAGCACTTATTACCTTCTGGCATACTATATAATTTACTTCTTTGTTTTGTTTGCCTTCCTCCTGCTAAACTGTAAGCTACATGATGATGGTGAACTTTATCCATTTTGTTCACTAATATGTCCTAAGCACATAAAATAGTAACTCTTTCAGTAGTGTTAAATGAATTTATTCATCCAGAGAGATACCCTAACTTCAAAATAGGCTTTCTGTTGGGAGGGTGTATGCTAAATCCTTGTAGCATTGATCTTTAGTTTTGATAGCTGTGTTGATGCCTAAGGCCTGATCAAGATGGAGAATCTAATAGGATCCCCTCGCCTAAAGCTGGGAACTCAAAACAGTACATCCTTAGTGTAAGCGTGAACTAGGAAAAAAAAAAAAACGAAAAAAAGCACCTGTCCTACAGAGGGGAACAGCAAGAAAACTTGTCTGTTTTGACCTTGGTAGTGATTGGAGAAGGGCAAAAAATATATAGAATCTCCAACAACAAGCCCACCTTCTTTTGTCATATTAATTTTGTGGTCTGAAAAACCTCAAGCCAAGACTTTATTTTGCCTGGCAGTAGCAAGCATAAATTCTTTCTGGAGGAAGGAAACTTCAGCTTATGCTTTTAAGAATTCCTACAGATAAAGTTCCAAAGCTCATAAGCTCACAGTCAAAATCTCAAAATGCTACAAGGCACTATGAGGGAAAACAGCAGAAGCAATAGATAGCAGAATCAGATCACAATTACTTCATGTATTAGAATTATCAGATGCTAAAAGTAAAACAAAAATGTTTATGATGTTTAAAAAAATAAGATATTGAAAATATTACCAAAGGATAAGTGAATATAGAAATATGACCAAGCATGTTTTTAAAAAGATTACATAGGGCTTCTAAAAATGAAAAATATAAAAATTAAAATTACTGATAGGATAAGCAGCAGATTACTGACAGATGAAGAGAGAATTAGAGTATGGGAAGATGGAGCTGAAGAAACTATGTAAATGTTGCGCAAAGAAACAGAGACAGCAAATAGGAAAGGCTAAAGAAGTGGTGGATAGAGTGAGAAGACATAAAGTTTAATCATAGTTTCAGGAAGAGATTGTATCAGGATATAGAAATCACACCAGTAATGTGAACAGAGAAATTTTAATATAAAGAATTGCTAGTTTGGAGTAGTAACACACAGGAATCTCTTCTCCAGAAAAATAGCTAGAGAACTGGCTGAAACAGACCCAAAATAGATCTTCTAGGGTTTAGGACAGCAGGGAAAGACTGCATACCACCGAGAGGAGAGAGGGACAAAAGAGAGAAATCGCGACGACAGAACCAGAACCGTGAGTTTTTAATCAGCAGCGGCGGCTGCTGCCGG
>JAQZBX010053549.1:0-18863 GCA_029593785.1 Cabassous unicinctus | reverse complement strand
TACAACTGGGATATCAGAATGCCATTTTGGGAGTAGTGATGGCTCTGAGCTAATGGCTATTTGAAAAAATTAGTTTATTATTTGTATTTACTTCATATTCTTTGGGAAAGTTGTGAATTCATTCTCATTTTTTAATTCAGTAATCCACATGTTCAGGCTCTGTTTTTGAGGCATACCCATGTAAGAACTGCAATATTCAGGGAAAGATATTTCATTAATGCAGTCTTATAATATTTCTGTGTTTTCATTGCACCATAATTTGAGAATTCAAAATCTTCAGTTTGTCATTTCTAATATAATGTAAATCATTTTTCAAAGCTATACATACACAATTATATACATTTATCCACTTGAAATAGTGTCATTGGTGTTATCACTCCCAACTATTTTATATATCAATTCCCAGATTCCTATCCTTCAATCTGTGCTTTTGCAATTAATTCCTGTACCAAATATTTTACCTGTCTCTCTTATTTTCTTTAAGCAGAAATCTCTTTCCATAAAAAGCTCCTTAAGAATTTTGAGAAAAAACATAGTAAGGAAGCACTCTCATCTATTGAAGAAGCTACAGTTAAGCCTTTCAAATAATTGGAAGTGTAGAAAATATTGAAAAACAGGTCAGCTAAGAGTGTTGATACTTCTGTTGTCATCAGTAAAACTGTATACTTAAGGAGACTCCACTGAAGTTGTTGCCTCCATAAATATACCCACTTTCTGCAACCAGTTAGTAGGAGGCTCTTGCCATGAGTATTGGTTAAATGGGCACCATGCCTGCTTGTTCCCATCCTCCGGAGGACAGGGACACAAGCCAGAAAGAGGTAGCATATGCTGCAGAGCCAGCCCACCGTACCAACCTCACACAATGTCATGTAGACTTGATTGTTGATGTCAAACTTACTTATACTTTGAGTGTAATTAAGGAGTGAGGGTGATTGTATTTCTTTCAAAATCCCCATAGAAGCTTCTCTGTTTTCTTTCTAATATTTCTAGCTGGTACATTTATTTATTTATTTAATTTTAAGTACAGGGAACCAGGGATTGAACCCAGGACCTTATATATGGGAAGGCAGTCCTCAACCACAGAGCCACTTTGCCTTCCCTGAGTTGCTTTCTTTTTTTCATTTCTTTTGCTTGTTGTTTATTTTTATGTTTCTTCAGGAGGCAATGGAATCTGAACCCAGGACCTTCCATGTGGGAGGTGTGTCTTCAATTTCTTGAGCCACATGTGCTCCACATGGTACATTGGTTCTTAAGAAAAAAAATTTAAAGCATATGTCATGAGTGAGTGATAGAGACCATTTCAAATCTGCTATATTCTCCCAGATCAATACTTACTTCTGCAATCCTGCATCTCCTATTTTTCTAACAGAAAAAAAATAGTAATCTTCATTTTGTCCGTGAAATTTGCTCTTCTAAAGGACCATAAATTATGTGGAAACAATAATGATTCACTCTGAACTGAGAGTAAAAATTTGTTCTCATGGGAAACTAAATTAATTCAAGAAAAATATGTAAATGGCTTCAAGAAAAATAATCATCAATTTGTCTTCCATTTGTGAAATGTAAGTATAGTTTATAGTCTTGTTTAAAGTAAAACTTGAAGAGAGGCCTTAAAATATAAATTTCAGCTAAAGAAACTTCCATAAATTTAATGAGGGATAAACAGTTGGTTACAAAGGAAATGCTAGTAATTTTCCTGGAGAAGTGGGAGACTTGATTGCTGCTTGTAACCATGGAAAGCATGTTATATAGAAGGAGGACAAGAATCATTTTAAGTGAGCTCCATTCTGTTCAACTGTACTATGTTGTGTGAATAGAATAATTATTTTGGGTGTCTAACATGAGAAATTTAGAAAAGCTGAACACTGTCAATTGAAGAGTCACAGTCCATAGTGGGGGAATTGAGAATAAACACCCTCAGGTCCTGGGAATATCATTTAACCTAAAACACAGTAGAAAGCAGTAACAGAGTCTTTACCTCTTATAATGCACAATAATAATGTAGCCATTGTCTAAGTGAGTATATTTGAAACATAGGAGTGATGATTTCCTCTTCCACTGTCAAGAGCTAAGTTTCCAATTGGAGCAAATGCTAGAGCAACAGTATTGGATGAGAAAGTTCTGGGTTTCATCTCCTCTAATCTTTCCCCAATGTAGCCATTCTCATTTCCCTCACTTCCAGATCACCCTTCTCAGAAGAATTAGAAGCACATATGTGTTTTGTCTCTTGGAGTTTCTAGAATGAAGATATTCCTTTATTTATTTCTCTATTATCCAAGGAGGAAAAAATTACTGTTACAAAAAAATTACTGGAATGAACCAAAGAAGTCTTTCTTTGCTGTGGGAAGGAAACATCATGGGAGGGAATGCTTTACTGGCAGTAATTGCAGGTACACAGAGAAAGTGTCAGCTGTAGGGAAGTCCACAGGTATATATTTGATTTATTTTCTAATTTCTGTTTCTGGGTGGTGGTGGTGGCTTTGCTTTTCATTGCAGCTAAATTTTTCCCATTTCCATTACATGGAAATTTTAAATTTTCATCTTTGTACATTTCAACCTTAGAGGTTCTTTTTTGATTTGTTATTGACATCATTTTATATATTAACAAGTTTTTTTTAATTTTCTAAAACTCATTAAAAACTGGTGTTTCATAATCTGTGTCTGAATCATTTCAAAATCTGAAACAGTTAAAGTCTTTTTCACACTGTGTGCTTTTCTTCTGTCTCTTAGTCATGGTAACTTGTTTTCTTAGTGCCTATGGTGATTTTTTAAATTGTGTTCTGTTTAATTTATTGGACCAATATTTCTGAGAATTCTTGAGGTCTCAATGGAAAAGAGAGGATTTACATTTGATATTATTTTGCCATTAGCAAGCCAGAACCATCTAACATTAAGTTTTCCACCTAGAGTTTTAAAGGCTAAATAGATGCTGTGATTTCAGACTGCATTTTTGCCCCTCATTCAGATGGCTTTCCCATCTTGAAGCACCAGGGTAATGACAAATGTATATTTTGATATCCATATTTGATTAATGTGTTTATAATTTGTTAACCTTTACAATGCCACTATAATTTCAATGATCAACTTTTCTATTTATTTTTTATTTGTCAACAATCCACTTTTATATGGGAATATCTAACAAAAGTGTCATTTTTGAGTGAAACCTATTCACTAATATAGAATCTCAAATTCTTCACTGTGCCAAACTGTGCCAACACTGCAGCTGGCACATGAACTCTGCTACCCATTATAGCCCATTTTATTATTTATTTTATGGCTCAACCAAGTATTTTTAGGGTGACAGGTTAGGGATGAATTAAAAAGGTTGAGGGAAATTTATAAGTGTGAATACTTATACTAAAAATAAATCACAAATCAATAGCTTTTCTACACATTTGTGGGAAGTATGAAAAGAAAGGAAAAATACACGTAAAACTTGTAGAAAGAAGGAAATAAAGATTTAAGTGGAGAGAAATGAAATAGAATACAGAAAAACAATTGAGAGAATGGATAAAATTGTTCTTGGAAAAGATCAACAAATTTGCAAAAGTTTGTTTATATTGATAAAGAGGAAGAAAGGAGGATGAAAATTACCAAAATCACAAATGAATTTGGGGATGTTAAGAGATATTGCTGTTATTAAAGAGAATATGAATGAATAATATGAACAATTGTCTGCCAACAATATAGACAATCTAGAAGAAATGGACCAGTTCCTAAAAACACACAATTTACCTAAATTGACGGTAAAGAAATAGAAGATCCCAACAAAACTATAAAAAGTTAAGAGATTCAATTAGTTATCAAACACCTTCCAAAAAATTGAAGTCTATAATCAGAGAGTTTCTGTAATTAAATCTATGAAATATTTAAAGAAGAATTAATTAATATACTTTTCAATATCTTCCAACCTGAAGTCAGGGTATCTCATCCAAAATCATTCTCTGAGGCTAAAGTTATTTGATACCAAAGCTACATAAAGTCATAAAAAGGAAAGAATACCAAGGACCAATTCCACTTTTAGATATAGATTCAAAAACACTTAACACAAACTAGGCTATTGAATACAATAGAACATTAAGGAAAGTATCCTCCATGTTCAAGTGGGATTTATCTCAGGATGCAAGGGTGTTTAACCTAAGAAAATCATTGTAATACACTACATTATCAAAATGAAGTGCAAAATCACATGAATATCTCAATTCATACAGAAATGCGAATAATAAATTCCAACACAGTTTCACAATAAAAACACACAGAAAGATGAGAATACAAAGTAACTTCCTCAACATGTGAAATAGCTTTCATGTAAAAACACAGGTAATCTTATCCTCAATGCTGAAAGAATGAAAGCCATCCCCATGATGTCTGGAACAAGACAAGGATGCCTGCTTTCACTATTACTATTCAGTATTATACTATAATTTAGGAAATTAGGCCATAAAACTAAATAAAATGCACCCAAATTAGAATGGAGGGAATAAATTGAGCTGTTTTCATTGATATCATGATTCTTTATATAGAACATGCCAAAGCTTCTACAAGAAACTGCTAGAGCTCATAAATGTATCTAGCCAAATGCAAGCTACAGGATTAACATGCAAAATATTGGTTGTGTTTTATACACCAGCAAAGAACATTCTTAACTGGACGTTTAAAAACATCTATTCAACATATCTTCTAAAAGAACAAAATGCATAGGAATAATTTTAACTAAAGAGGTTACATAATGAAAATTTCAAAAAAAATGCTGCAAGAAATTAGAAAAGATGTGGGCATTCTGTGTTCATGGATACAAAGAATTAATATTATTAAGGTGTCAGTACTACCCAAAGTGTTCTTTAACTTCAATGTAATCCTCATCTAAGTCCCAGTAACCTTTTTAGCAGAAACGGAAAGACTGATTCTGATTTATGTGGAAATACAATTCAGCAGGACTCCAATAAAAGCTTAGGATTTTACAATTATTTATGTCTTTATCTCTTGCCTTGCTTAGTCTGTGAGCTGTTTGAAAGGAAGCAAAATATCTTATCCATCTCTTTATTCCCAGCACATAGTTTATTCATCACCATACAATATTGATGAATAAATACCAATGTTTAAGTGAATTGAACAGATATTGCTAACTATGGGGAGAAAAGATAAGCAGTGAGACAAAAAGGAATCCTGTTGAGAGAGGGAAGTCCCATGTCTGAGAGCCAACTCCAGAGGAGACAGATTGGAGACATAAGCTATTTACGGTACTCAAAATCTGTCTGCAAAACCAGAGACAGGGAAATCATTTTGGGAAAACTTGCAATATTAAATCAAACATCTAAAGAGTCATGACCTCCTCTTGGGAAAGAAGGAGTCCACCAGGATAAGAGATGAACATGGAGCTTCAAAGCTGTCTCCCAAGAGTCAAAATCAACACAAGTTTTCATTGTGTTTTTCTTTCTTATCTCCAGAGAAGTAAATATCTCAGTGGTAAGAGAGACAAAAGAATACTTGTTTAATGATGATTAAGGGAATGGATCCCTCTAGGCATGGAAACTTAAAATTCTTCCCCTACTGTCTCTCAGGTCTACTTTACTAATCTCTGGGGAAGAGAAAACTCAAATTTTTCTTCTAGAGAACTTGTGAGTGGTTCAATCTCACTTTTCTTCCTGGGAGCAGAACTTCCAATTTCATCCATACTTCAAGGAATAATATGCATTGATGAACTCAGACCCTGCCTTGATAATTTCTGGGTGAATCACAGAATCTTCACCAGTGCTGTAAGAATGTATTATGATTCCAGGGACATCCTTTTATTGGTAGAAACTTTAGGGGCATCAGCAGATTTTGCATGTAAAGAAAGCTTAAAATACAAAATCTTGTCATCTTAAAAAGCCTGATTGTGGAGGGAGATAAGAGATACAACAAACTATCTTCTTTCCCCAATCTGACTCCTCTGGTGTTAGCTCTCACTCATAGGGTTTCCCTCTTGTTGCGGCATTTTTACATGTTTCACTGCTTCTTCATTTTCTACAATTGTTGCAAGCATCTGTTTAACCAAGTTCATTCATTTTTTCATTTTAATCATTAACCAACATTAAGTCTTCAAATACTTCATGGTAAGCACTAAATATTACTTTTTGAAGAAATAAATGAAAAAGACATTGTTCCCCACCTCAAAGTGATACATGCAAGAGAAATAGAATTGAGTACATGCAATATCTTGTGGTGGCTCTGAAATCCTGCTGAAGTGGATTCAAAAGCTTTGATTCATCCTGTGGAGGTTATGGAAGGCTTTGGAAGGGAGCTCATGATTGCAATGAGACCTGAAGTAAGAACTGGGGTAATATCAAGAGGAGAAAGGGGCAGAAGCACACCAAGAAGAGAAGACAGGGACTAAAATGTGGGATCAATATAACCATAAGGTGTGTTTTTAAAAATAGTTCTTTATATCTGATGAACATTGAGGAGCAGAGCAGGAAAAGTGGAACATGAGCCTGGTCAAGTTGTCAGGAGCCAGATAACAGAGAGCTTTGTGTTTTGTCCACAAGATGGATAATTAATTTGAAGTTTTTGGAGAGTCAGTGTGGGTTTATAGAAGGTGATGTTCGTGAAAAGTCTTGTCATGAGGAATGCTCACTTTGGGTCAATGTGACTATTGCTGTTGTCAAAACCCCAAAGAGATAATGAAGGATGGAAATGGAACAATGGAAGTGGAAAGGAGGTATGCAAGTTAGTCTGTGTGGGGTTGAATGACAATAAATAGAAATATTCATTAATATGTTAGGCTCAATGTCAGACATTTTGTATTCATTATTTTATTTAAGTCTCAGTTACTGTACAAAATCATTTTTCACTATTCTGAAATAATGGAGGAAGAATGTGTGACTTACACCAATGAGATATTCTTGTCCAAGGCATATAATTATGTTTGGATTGAACCTTAAAGTTTGATTTTCCAAGTCTTTTGCATTTCACTAATAATTTATTTCTTAATAAACTTAATGTCTTAGAACTGTGTTACATTTACAGAAAATTTGCAAGCATAACAAAGAGGGTTACCAAGAACCTCTCACCTACTTGCTCCTGTTCTTAACATCTTCTATCCAAAACACCACATTACATTTATTTGTAATAAATTTTTAGATCCTTCATGGAAGAGACAGCTTCTCAGCCTCTCCTCATTTTGATGACCTGGATAGTTTGAGGATTGCAAGTCAGGTATTTTGTAAAATTTCCCTCAGTTGGAAGTTTGCTATTGTTCTTGTCATAAGTAAACTGAATTTATGGGATTGGAGGAAACAACTGAGATAAAATCACATCATAACTAGGGCACATCTTATCAATAGGACTTATCATTGTTATTGTTGATGTTATCAACAGTGTTTTGATAAAGTTCCTCATTTATCTGCCTTTCCATATATCACATTTGCAAAGTAGTCACTATGGGTAACCCACATTCAGGAGTGGGATTTTTGTTCCACTGAATTGAGAGAGCAATATCTGCATAAATTATTGAAATTCATCTGCCTAGAAGATATATCTCTTATTTATTTAATCAATTATTTATTTAGATCAGGATGGACTCATTACATTCATTTTATACTTTGGGTTGTGATACAGTATTACTTTATTTTGTTGTTCATTTTGTTCCAATTTTGGCCATGGGAGCTCTTTCAGCTGTGCCCTGTGTCTATTTGGTATTATCCCCATTGTTGAGGATTTTATTTCAGTACTACAAGATGCTCCAGGCTCTTTTTGCATATTTCTTCTCAAAGTCCTGCAGTCAACTGTTTCTCCAAGAAGACTCATATTGGAGAATGGTGTTAAAATCCAAAGTCTGGACAGTATCTGTGCCTTTCTACTGGGCCCTCTCCATGGAGATTGTAAGTAAATATATTTGTGTATACTACCATGTGTATATGCACGTATCTCTATGTATTTCAACATGCAAATTTCTGTATCTTTATTCACCTCCACATGAGTTCATATTGATGTCTGTAACTTTAAATCATTAAGACAAAATAGTCCAATGTCTTCCCCTTGTTTATATGTAAACTCCCACACCACAATGAGAAGCATATTCCCCCATATGCCCTCCATTTACTTCACTGCTTGATACCAGTCTCCAGGTATAGAAGTAAAAGAATTGTTAACCCATAACCTGGTGGGATATTACTTTATCAACTAGAGGACAGCACTTGTGTACAGTGTCTATTGAGTTCATTTTACAGACTCCATTCATAATCCAATATTACTATTTCAGCAAATTTCCCTCATATCCTTCAGTAAAGGCATTTAATGCATTTGTCAAAAAGGTCATTTTTGAACATTTTGCATACCTTCTAATGAATTTTATTTGCATATGTTAATGTTCCCTCTTTGTGTTGTCAACTTCAATGGGTTTTGACAAATGTATAATGACATGTACCTACAATTATAGTTATAATACAGAACAGTTTCATTGCTCTAAAAATTACCCTGTGCTTTACCTGTTCAACCCACCTGCCCTCTCCCTAATCCCTGGCAACCAATGATCATTCTGTTGTCACTGTTGTTTTCCCTTATCCAGAAGGTCATAAAATATGTTGATATCATACATATATAACCCTTTAGACTGGTTTCTTTAGCAACAATCTTTTGAGATCCATCCTTGTCTTTTGCAATATTTTTTCATGGATACTTATGAAAAGTATGCATGAAATACTTTCTTGGGTAGGATTGTGTTCAGAACTTTTGCCCATTTTTTAGAAGATACTGGGGATTGAACTCAGGATCTGGTACATGGGAAGCAGGTGCTCCACCACTGAGCTAAATCTGCTCCCCAATGTGAGTTTAATTTTTAAATTGTTTTTTGTTGGTTGTTTTTTAAGAAGGTACTGGGGATCGAACCTGGTGCTCAACCACTTGAAGTACATCCACTCCCAGGCTATTTTTAAAATATTTTTATTAAAGAAGTTGTGAACTTACAAAACAATCATGCAGATATGCAGAATTCCCATACAACAACCCCTCTCCAACACACCACACCATTGTGGAACGTTTGATACAGTTTATAAGGTAATATCATCAGACCATTAGCACTAACTATGGTCCATAGCACACATTTGGCATATCTCTTCCATATCCCCCATCATTAAAACAGTACATACATGACATAGATGCAAAAATATTGCACTATGCTTGTTCATAATTTTTATTGGATTTTTGCTTTCTTAATGTTGGGTGTCAAGAATTCTTCTTATTTTTTAATACAAATAATTTATTGGATATATGTTTTGAAAATATTTCCCCAAGTCTGTTGACTTTCTTTTCATTCCCTTAACAATGTTTTTCAAGAGCAGATATTTTTCATTTTAATAAAGTATAAATTACGAATTTTCTTCTGTCATGGATCATGCTTTGAGTGCTAAACCTAAACACTCATTGTCAAAACCTGGAACCTTGATTTTCTTGTATGTTTTATTCTAGAAGTTTTATGAATTGCATTTTACATGTGAGTGCATGATTCATATTGAGTTAACTCTCTAATTTCTGTTTTTGTTTGGCATGTGCATTTCGCATTGTTCCAGAACCATTTGTTGAAAAGACAACACTTTTTCCATTGAATTGACCTTTCTCCTTTGTCATAGAACATTTGATGGCATTTGTGTGGATCTATTTGTGGGTACTCTAAAGTGAGATTATGTATCTATCTCAAAAAGACAGCACTGTTTGATTATTTTTTAGTAAGTCTCAAAATCAGTTAGTGTGCTCCCTACAAATTTGTTTTCTGCAATAGTATATTGGCTTTCTATATGTTAGGCTTTCCATAAAAATCTTAGAATTAGTTTGTCAGTATCCTCAATATAACTTGCTTGCATTTAGAACTGGGTAGAGTTCAGTGTACAGATCAGGTTGGAAAGAAACAACATCATAGCAATATTGTGTGTTACATATGCTAAAGCAGAATACTTATTATTAATTAATTAAAACTCTTAATTGGAGTAACTTATACAGAACTCAAAACTTCCTATTTTACTTATTTTCAAGTGTACTATTTGGTAATATTATTTACATTTAGAATATTGTGCTGCCATCAACAATATCTAATACCCCAACATTTCATCACAGGGCACAACATGGCTGGTCAAAATTTTTGCTTAATAAAATAAATTCTACAGAATTGGTGCTGAAAAGTGTTGCCATGATAAAATATTTGCAATTATTGACAAGGATGGCTACTCAGAAACAGCATCAAGGAGAAGCAGGTATGGAGAACAAGTGCAGCTCAGGTTTGAGTGCCTGCTTCACATACTTGAGGTCCCTGGTTCAATCAGTAGTATAAACCTCAAAAGAAAGAGTAACAGGAGCCTTTGTTTCTCCAGTATTTTCAGATTAAGTACACTAGATATATCTGTATATAATAAGAAATCATTAATTTAATGTTTTTACAAACCATTGCATTTATGTTAATTTGCTGATAACTCTTTGTATCTAAATTTGCATTTCTTTGGTCTCTTTTCCAGCAGTTGCACTGTATATATGGAAACAGAAAACCTAACACGTGTTTCAGAATTTATCTTCCTGGGCCTCTCAGAAGACACAGAAATGCAGCCTCTCCTATTTGGGATGTTCCTGTCGATGTACCTCGTCACCATCTTTGCAAACCTGCTCATCATCCTGGTCATCATGTCAGACTCCCACCTCCACACACCCATGTACTTCTTCCCATCCAACCTGTCTTTTATAGATACCTGTCGTACCTACACCATTGTCCCATAGATGCTGGTGAATATCCAGAGAGAGAGGAAAACCATAACTTATGAAAACTGTCTTATCCAGATGTATTTTTTCATGCCTTTTTCAGGATTAGACATCTCCTTCTTGACTGTGATGTCCTATGACCACTTTGTGGCCATCTGTCAACCCCTGCACTACATAGTCATCATGAACCCCCAGGTCTGTGACCACATGCTACTGGCATCTTGGTTATTGAGTATCTTGGTCTCCCTTTTACATGGCATAATGAGTTTACAATTATCTTTTTGTACAGAGTTGGAAATCCCCCCTTTTTCTGTGAACGTAATCAGGTAGTCAGACATGCCTGTTCCGACACCTTCCTCAATGGCATAGTGCTGTATTTTCCAGCTGGACTTTTGGCTGTTATTCCACTCACTGGGATCCTTTACACTTACTCTAAGATTATATCTTCCATTTTAAGAATTTCAATAGCTGTGGGCAAATATAAAGCATTTTCTACCTGTGGGTCTCTCCTCTCAGCTGTGACCTTGTTTTATGGTACAGGTCTTGGAGTGTATATTAGTTCTGCTGCTACCCAAAACTCAAGGGCAAGCACAATAGCCTCAGTGATGTACACAGTGGTCACACCAATGCTGAACACTTTTATCTATTGTCTTAGAAACAAGGACATAAAGCAGGCCTTTAAAAAGCTTTCCAGGTGAGAAACATTCTCTCTATAAAATGATCTTTTGCCTCAAGTTTAGAAATTGTCTCAGGATTAACACAGGTCAAACCCTGGGAGTTTTAAATCTAGATACTTTTAATAGTGCATAGAAAAATAACCTGCTACATGTGTAGTTTCTAGAATTCTCTCTCTTTAATTTTTGTACATTAAAACACCTCTTTATAATGTGATTGCCTTTAAATCATTTGACTTGGCTGTTTTATTCCCTATTATAGTATTGAAGTCAGAGTCTTCTTCCTGAATTTTCAGCAGTAAAATGTTTACTCTGGGTAGTTGTTACATATAAAATTATAGTAGTTGTTGGAACAATGAATGTGTACTTCAGTCTCTGCCAGATGAAAGCAATTGTTCATGTGCTATATGGATTTGGTGAAAAAATAATCTGTCATATCAAAGACTTTATAATTGTTAATTGGCTCCAGAAAGACATCACAACCTTAACTGGAGTTATCATCTGCTTAAATTAGCAATAATCCACATTCCATCTCCCATATCTGCCTTTCTCCTGTACACTCGGCATAAGATAGATGAGACTGTAATAGACAATACAGCCCCTGATTATTAAGCATTGATGATTTCACTAATCTCTGATTCTTCCAGAGATGCAATGTTGCTGTTTAACTCTTTTTTTTTGATAGGCACTAAATTTCAGGAAATTTCTCTCAATGTTTCCTTTAATAATAGTCTTCATTTACAGATTGTAAAAAGAAAAGTAAAAAGAAATAAAGAAGACCTAAACAATTGGAAAGATATTCTGTGTTAATTGATTAGAAGATAAATATTGTACCGATGTCAGCTAAGCAAATTGATTTATAGTTTCAATACATTAACAATCAAAATTTCAACGGCCTATTTTACAGTAATATAAAAGTCAATTATAAAATTTATTCAGAAGGGACAAGGCCCCGAATAGCCATGAGTATCCTAAAAAAGAAGAGCAAATTTGGAGGACTCACTCTTACAGATGTTGAAGTGTATTACAAAGCTACTGTAGTCAAAACAGCTCGGTATTGGCATAAAGATTAACATGTTGATCAATGGAATCAATTTGAGCCTTCATAAACAGGCTATAACATCTACATTAAACTGATTTTTGATAAACCTACCAAGCCCACTTTACTCGGACATTGCAGTCTCTGCAACAAATTGTCTGGGAGAACTGGATATACTTATATAAAAGAAGGAATGAGGACCTCTATCCCACTCCCCAAGGATCACCTCCAAATGCATCAAAGATCTAAACAAAAAGGCAGGCAAATTCCTAGAAGATAAGGTAGGGTAATTTCTTAAAGGTATTGTGGCACATGGGGTTCTCTTAAACCTTAGACTCACAGTACAAGCAACAATAGAAAAAACTAGATAAATGGGACCTCCTGAAAATTAAACATATTTGCACCTGAAAGGACTTTGAGAAGAGGGTAATAAGGAATCCTACCAAATAGAAGAAAATATTTGGAAATCATACATCTGACATGGGTTTAATATCCATGATTTATAAAGAAACCCAACAAATCAACAATATAAAGAAAAGTGGACATGATGAAAAATAGGCAAAAGACTTGATTATAGACATTTTCTAAAAAAGAACTACAAATTGTGAATAAACATACAAAAATGTTCAATAACACTAGCTATTAGGGAAATGGAAACCAAAGCTACCATTAGATATCAATATCATTTCACACTTAATAGAAAGTCCACTATTTTAAAAAAAGAAAACTACAAGTGTTGAAGAGGAGATGGAGAGATAGGAATGCTTATTCATTTTTCTTGAAAATACAGAATTTTACAGTCACTGTGGAAGTCTGCTTTGAAGCTACTAAGGAAGTTAGATATAAATCTACCACATGACCACCAATACTGTTACTAGGTGTATATCAAGAAGAACTGAGAGCAGGGACATGAACAGACATCTACACACTGATGTTCACAGCAGCATCATTCCCAATTGCCAAAAGATGGAAACAACCCAGGAGTCTATCAATTCATGAATGTATAAAAAAATTATTGTATATACATGATGGATATTACTAAGCTGTAAGAAGAAATGAAATCATGAATCATATGACAACATGGATGAACCTGGTTGATACAATGTTGAGTGAAGCAAGCCAGACACAATAGGACAGATATTGCATGATTTCAAAATTATAAACTGAGTGTAATGAGCCAACTCATGGAGTTAATAACTAGAGTAAAATTCACCAGAAAATAGAGTGAGGTTAGAGAATGGTCAGCTCAGTTTTAATCTGTGCAGCATTGGTAAACAGTGTATTTGGTAATATTTGGAAATGCATAGAAATGCTGAAAGCACATCATACAGTTTGTATCTTGTAGCTCTAATACATGAGTATATGTTGAATTGGAAAGTCCAAGGTCATGTACATAACTAGAAGGAAAGCTAAAAATGAAATATGGTACTATATAGAATAGCAAACACTCTTGTGAAAAATAAGTATTGTTAATAGTGCATGTATAAGAATGTTTATCTATGAAAGAGAACAAATATATGTTGATGTTATAAGATGTTAATATCAGGGTGATATGTGGGCACAATGCAACCAAAACATAATATGAACTGTAATATATAGTAATAGATTAATAACCATCCTTCAATGGTTAAAAAGGATGTAAAGTAAGTCAAAGGAATTAGACAAAATATTAGATATTGTTAGACTGTCTATACAAAATGCAAAGGAAAATAAATTATAGAGGTGAAAATAGATTAGCAATTATGTATGGCAGAAGAATGATAGCAAGATTAAAGGTGACTACAAAGTGGTAAGTTTTTTTGTGTTCATTTGTTTTGTTTTTGTTTTGGTTGTTTTCTTTTTCCTTTCCTTTTTTTTTTGAAGTAATGAAAATGCTTTTATATTGATTGAAGTAATGAATGTACAACTCTGTAATTATACCAAATGTCATTGATGCTACATTCTAGATGGATTGTATGGTTTATGAATATGTTTCAATAAAATTGATTAAATAATCAATTTGGGTATTTAGTCCACTGCCAACAATGACTTTTTCAAGTGTTAATCCCAGATATTAGGAAATAATATCAGGGTTTTTCTGGAGAGCTACTGTTTTATCTATGAGCTAGAAAAAGGCTAATATTTCATTCATCACCTGACTCCAAAGTCATCCCTTCAACTGGCAAACCAGAGTGTCATTTTGGGATTAATAATTGCTCTGAGTTTGTGTCCAACTTTGGAAAAAATGTGATCTGGCCATTTCTTTTTTATCACTTCATATTCTTTGGCAAAGCTATGAATTCTACAAATTTTGTAATTTATCATCCCATAGGATTAGACTCTGATTTTGATTCATTTCCCCATCTGACAGTAGTTTTCAGAGAAAACAGATTTGATTCTTACAGTCCTATAAAATTTCTTGTTTTTGATTGTGCCTTAATCTGAGAATTAAAAATCCTCAGCTTGTCACTTTTTAACGGTCTCTCCAGTGCAATTAAAGGACCTAACACAGTGCACATTCATTGGATTATGATTCTGAACAAAATAAATTATCAGATAGACAAGTCAACTTGTCAAAATTTTCACAAGGCACTTCTTTAGGGGTGATGCAAACAAAATGTTGTCACTTAGATTTGCCAGTGTTATATATACATTATTGGTGTACATTTATCCAATGGAAATAGTGCCATTCTTGTTCTCACACCCAAAAACTTATATATCTATTCCCAGATTCCTAGACTGGAGATCTGTGTTTGTGAAAATCAGTTCTTGTATCAATTAGTTTTCCTGTATGAATGATTTTATTCAGGAAGAATCTGTTTTTCAAAAAATCTCAGTTAGAATGTTGATAACAAACTTAGTAAGCATGTATTCTGAATATTGTTAAGATTCTAGATGTATGTCTTTCGAGCAATTGGAAGTAGAAAACACTGAAAAACAGGGCAGCCAAGAAAGTTGATACTTCTCTTATCATCAGAAATATTGTATAATCAAGAAGACTCCACTGAAATTGTTGGCTCAACAAATATGCTGCATTTTCTACAATCCAGGCAGTAGGAAACTCTTGCCATAAGTGTTGTTTAAATTGGCATTGCACATGCTAATTCATCATGCTGTGGAGTACAGGAGTGCAAACCAGAAGGAGGGAGAATTGACTAATAACCATCCACCCTACTCATCTCACACCATATCAGGTAAACTTGATGGTGGATGCCAAATTTAATCTTTGTGTGTATTTTAGGTGAGAGGACAATTTTAGTTCTTTCAAGACTCATGATACTATTCCCTGATTCCTAATACAGCTAGCTGGTAAATTGATTCTTTTTTTTTTTATATATATTTTTATTTCTTTGAAAAGATACTTAGATTACATAAATGTTAAATAAAAATTATGGGGGATTCCCATATGCCCAGCTCCCTAGCCTTCCCACATTAACAACATCCTTTGTTAGAGAGGTACATTCATTACAATTGATGAACACATTTGGGAGTGTTGTCACTAAGCACGGATTATACTTTTCATTGTAGTTTACACTCTCTCCTGCAAAATTTTGTAGGCTATGGCAAGATATATAATGACCTGCATCTGTCATTGCAGTGTCATTCAGGATAATTTCCAAGTCCCAAAAATGCCCTCATATAACACCTGTTTTTCCCTCTCCATTCCTCAGAACCTCCAGTGGCCACTAACTCCACATCAATGATAGAAGTACTTCCATTGCTAGAAACACAATAAGTCTATAGTAGAACACCAGTAAGTCTACTTTAGTCCATAGTTCATTTCCCAATCCTGAGGATTCTGGGATGGTGATGCCTAATCCACTTCTAATTGAGAGGAGGCTTCAATATCATATGGCAGATGGATGGGAGTATTTTGGTTGCAGCTGAAGATTCTCTGTTCCTAGGCATGGTCACTGTTCATCTGTTCTTCCACCTCTGATTTTAGATGTACTAACTTCAACATAGCTGATTCTTTCCTCTGCCTGTTCAAATATGCTGTTATGTGCTTCCAGTGTATTTTTTATTTCTTTCATTGTGCCATTCATATCTATTATTTTTTTCTATTTATTTACAATTTCTTCAGTAGGTTCTTCCAATGTCTTCTTAATATCCTTAATCTCTTCCTTCAATTCATTAAGTTGATTCATATTATTTTTTTGGACATCTCTGATTAGTTTTTCCATGTTCTGCATCTCTTCCTGTTTTTTAGTTTGTTCTTTGGATTGGGCCATGTCTTCCTGTTTCTGAGTATGGCTTTTGTAATTTTTTGTTGGTGTCTAGGCATATGTTTATCTTGATGGGTTTATTCAGTTGATTAACTTTTATTTCTACTCTAGGTTGAATTGTTAATGAACCAAGATATGGTTGTGTTTTTAACAGGCTTCAGCATTCCTATAAGGGCCTGATACTTTACAATTCCATAAGAATCATTTAACAACACAACCTCTGTAAAACCATGACATACATGCCATTTATCATTTAGTAATCTGTTTTGAGAGGAACATGTAAGAATTACCATATTTTCTGATTTATATGGTAAAGAAGAGAAAATGAAAATATAAATTGGAGTTTGATTTTTCTCTGTTAAAGCTATACTGCGATATTGAGGTTGCATGCATGCGGAACCATGTCCAATAAAAAGAGGTGGTCTATAAAAGGCAAAGTTAATTTTTCTATAAATTTTCCTTCTTCTTTTGGCTTTAAGGGTAGCCATAAGTCTATAGTTCCCAGAAAATGGTGAGATTGATTAAGATAAATTGGGTAAGACTCATCAGCCCAGGTTAACAGCTCTAAAAGAGGTGTGTTGGTAATGTATGCCCAATAAGTGTAATTATGATATGGTATCTTACATTGACTGAATACTTTACCTATAATTAACCCAATGTGAAACCACCATGTCCATAGTTTAAGTTTCAGAAGCATCTTCAACTCTAGGCTTGATTCTTCTGGAGGGGATCCCCTGCTGTTCTCCTGTTTCTGTAATGACAAGATCAAACCTCAGCCCCAAATCTTTACCTCTCCTTTTTCCCATTTATTGGTTGTTTCATTTTTTCAGTATATCATTCATCTGCATTTTTCATTTTCACTTTTTTTTATTAACCTCCCATTGTCTTTCTGCTGCTGTGGTATTAGAAATTTGTTGTCTATTAAGAAAATTTAAGGTAAGCAATGCTTTAGATAGTTTGTCTTAAGCAGATTCTGCTCCATCTCCCCCTTTTTGTTTTTGCAACATTAATTTTAGTAAGTGATTGCTTTTTTCTACTATTGCTTGTCCTTGGGGGTTATATGGAATTCCTGTAACATGTTTAATGTTCCAGTCACTGCAAAATTTTTTGAAAGACTGACCAAGATAAGCAGGCTCATTATCAGTTTTTAGCTGTGCTGGCAGGCCCATTACAGCAAAACAATGTAATAAGTGAGAAGGTACATATCAGGCCTTTTCACCAGCATGAGCAGTTGCCCAAATAAAATTGGAAAATGTGCCCACTGTTATATGTATATATTGAAGGTGGCCAAAAGAGGGCACATGTGTAAAATCCATTTGCCAAATCTCATTTGGATGTTCATGGGGATTTACTACTGGAAAGAAAGTGGAGGCATTTATGGACGCACAAGTAGGACATTTTCTTACAATCTTTTTACTTTCTTTTACTGTTAAGTGGGGATATTTATGATGTAAGCCAGAAGCATAGTATGCATAAGTTTATTTTATTTTTTTATTTTTTTTAAAGATTTATTTATTTTATTTTTATTTATCCCCCCCTTGCTGCTTGTGCTGCAGTGTCCATTCACTGCATGTCTTCTCTGTCTCTGCTTATCTCCCCCTTGCTGTGAGGTCTTGCCGTATCAGCCCACGGCACTGCGCAAGCTGGCCTGCTCTCACAAGGAGGTGCCAGGAAGCGAACCCGGGGCCTCTCATATGGTAAACAGGTGCTCTATCCATTGTGCAACACACACTTCCTGCCGTGAGGTTGCTGCATCAGCCCACCGCACCGCTCAGGCCAGCGTGCCCTCACAAGGAGGCCCCGGGACGCGAACCCGGGCCTCCCATATGGTAAATGGGGGCTCTATCCACTGAGCCACACCCGCTTCCCTAGTTTATGATAATCAGCAGCAGTTTTGGAATGAGCAATAAGCTTAAATCAAATCATTTTGTGAAGCCATATGGCCGGGAAGTTGAGAATGGGAATGAATATGAGTAATGCAAATTGGATTAGATCGTTCATGACATTTTTTGGTAATTGTGGGAAAAGAACTTCTAATTCAGAAATTGGAGTTATTTGAGCAGATTCTATATGACAAACAACGTGACAGACATAAGCAGAATCAGGCACAATATTTAAAGGCTCAGAAACATCATTTAGCAATTGAACAACAACCATTATTTCTAACTTTTGAGCAGATGAATAAGGTGTTTGACAAGATTTTGTAGTTGGGCCTAAATAGCC
>JAQZBX010053548.1:0-20138 GCA_029593785.1 Cabassous unicinctus | reverse complement strand
TTATTTCACTCAATATAATGTCCTTAAGTTTCATCGGTGTTGTCATATGAATTCCAATTTCATTTCTTCTTACAGCTGAATAGTATCCCATCATATGTACATACCACATTTTGTTTATCTATTCATCAGTTAATGGACACTTGGGTTTTTCCATCTTTTGGCAAATATGAATAATGCCACTATAAACATTGGTGTGCAAATGTCAGTTCACGTTCCAGCTTTCAGTTCTTCTTAATATATTCCTAGTAGTGGGATTGCTTGATCATACGGGAATTCTACATTTAGCTTTCTGATTATCTTCACTGGATTATCTTCCGCAGAGGCTGTACCTTTCTACATTCTGACCAACAGTGAAGGAGTGCTCCTGTTTTTCCACATCCTCTTCATCACTTGAAGTTTTCTGTTTTCTGGTTTTTTTTGTTTTTTTTTTTTAATAATGGCCATTCTATGAGGTGTGAGATGATATCTAATAGTAGTTTTGATTTGCAGTTCCCTAATAGCCAGTGAGGTTGAGCATCTTTTCATGTGTTTTTGGCCATTTGTATTTCCTCTTTGGAAAAATGTCTATCAAGTCTTTTGACCATTTTTCAATTGGGTTGCTTGTGTTTTTATCATTTAGTTACAGGATCTCTTTATATAACATGGAAATCAAATCCTTACCCAATATGTGGTTTCCAAATATTTCTCCCATTGAGTAGGCTGCCTTTTCACCTTCTTGACAATGTCACTTGAAGCACAAAAGTGTTTGATACTATGGGCAAGAAAGTAACTTTTCCTGAACTTCTTCCTTGGACAGTGCTCCTGAACATAAAACTTCCACTTTCTGAATACACTTTGCTTTGATGCTGTCTTCCTATTTGCATGTTTCTTTGACACCACCCAAAACAGGATCAGGATTGCTAGCCTCAATATCATTGATGCCCTTCAGAATGAGGGGTGGTTTTGACCAAAATTCAGTAACAAGCTACCAGTTGTCTTGCAAATAGACCATAATATGCAACTGCCTCAAGTAGATTTCTGGTACAAAACCCAAAAAAGTTTTTACTGACAACTATTCCTATTCTGGCAAAGCCTAGTCTGTGTAGGTTCTGATATTTAAGGATGATCCTAAGGATTTAGTAGAATGGCCATTGCCACTGTCCCCTGTGTAGATGTTAATGAAATCAATAAGGCCTTATCAGTTCACAGTGACTTGTCTACCCTGTGTGACTACTGTATGAGGTACAACTGAAACAATTGGAGGAACCAACTTGTTTAATCCTGGATAGCCTACTGGTAAACTCCAAGAAGCATCTGCTTTAGAGTGACCCAATAGGACATTTTAAAAGATAATTCATTGTAATTAAATTTCTTGCCTCAACGATTTTCTTAATTAGAGCAAGGATCTCTTGTTATCCTCCTGGAATTATGACTTGCATTAATGTTTACTAACAAGGAGAGATCGGGCAATTCTAACATTCCCATTTTAGCATGGCCAATGGAAATCGAGGGAAGGAAGTTTATGGTTAAGATTCCTAATGAAAAAAGTAAAGGTGACATGCCCTATTCATATATAATATCCATCTCAATTTTGCACTCAGGTAAAAGTAATGCAACCACCAGAATAATATTTCCAGTCACACTTTCCAATTTCGAACATGATTCCTATCTAAATGTATTCCACCACGGCATTTTCCCCCCACCCAGTTTGAGGTTAGGACTTTTTAGGGCACCACCTTTATTTTACTTAGAGAAGTTTTTCCTGGCACCCCGGGGCCACTTCATGCTTGTGCATGACCTAAGGACTTCCCTTCCCCCGACCCCACACACACACTGAGAGTTGGGCAAACTTTTCTCATCCTCAACCTCTCTGTTACTGTTCGTTGTGGTTAGCTTGTTTCAAATTCAATTGCTTTGCTAAAGGAGTAAATATAGCTCCTCTTTTAATTATTTATCTTTCTAAATCACACTCCTTATAACTGAGTTTGGATTCCTCCATGCTAGGATAGATTTGTGATGGCATTTTAAAATCTGGCAGGGGGACTAGTTTTGTTTCCCCACCCTCAAAAAAGTTTCTACTCCTTGTTGGAACTCCATCAATTTCCTATTTTCCCCATGTTAGTCAAAAAACAACTGAGCAATCAGCTGAACAAATTACACCAGATTATACTGGTTATCATTCCCTCCCCTGTTTTTTCATTTTTTCCCTTTCTGACTCCCTTTTGTATAGCATGGATATTTTTTCCGTTAATCAGCCTAATGCACAGTAACTGACTGAGCAGGACAATCACTTCCTCCTGCATCTTTTTTTTTTTGCTTTACAAGAGCAAGGTTATATAAGGTATACAGGTATAAGGAGCCCCTCCTTTCACCCCCATCACTATTTTCATCTGTGCCAATGATATTTAAAGTAGGTGTCTCCCTCTGGTCATCATAAAAGCAGGTGAGTGTCAATAGCACATGTAACTTTTTCAGATTTGAAGGGAGTTTAGTTTAGGGAAGGGATGGGGAAATTACCTTTTTCAGGTAAGGTCTAATGGAACCCTCACTTAATCCGCTGAAGTTGATTAGCTGTCATACTATCTGGAAGAGAATCTTCACAAAAGTTTGTTGCCAAATCATGATGCTCACCAACAAAAATAATCTCTTTTGTTTAGTTGCATCTAGAGTTAGCAATGTGCTTACCTGATTGTTAATTCTAAATATCACATCAGTAATGGCTCACTAAGCTTCTGCTCGTATGTCTTTGTCTCCCAACTCTGTAAAAGAATGCCCTTGGCATTCAATAGTCACTTTGGCCTTTAGCCACTTGTGTTGATATTTTTGATAACCAATGTCTTAACAGAGTTATTCTGAGTGAACATGACATATTTTCAATGTTCAATGTTCATATGAAGATCTTCCAATGACAGAAACAAAAATCCAGGTTTATGGTTACCATTTTCTCCTTTTTTAGTGTTATGGGTTTGCACATTGAATTTAACACAACAGAATAGAATTCTTTTTCGAACTTCCCTTTTACCTACTATTCCCGGTCTATCCAATTAACCAGTTTCCACAGGTTGGTCAAAATCTGGTTCTTCTTTATCCCATTGATAAAATTTATGCCCCTAATCTACCTCATAGTTTGGTCTTTTCATACCAATGATGGTAGACAGCCATCCTGGAATCAAATCCTCATTACATTTTTTCATTTCTCTTTTTTTCTTGACACAAACTACCTGGCAATTATGATTTGTGGTTCTGAAAGACAATACTGTTCACAGAATCAATAAAGAATCAAATTATAAAATCAGGCTCACATGAATCAGGTATTATAAAATATCAGGTTTTATTTATAATATCAAGGTTACAAGCAATCAAGAAACATAGAGAAAACAGAGATTCTTCCCTTTATAGCACATTTGGGCACATATTGGGCCAAAATGCTAGTCTCACCAAAAGTTAAAGGATCTGTTTCAGGTACACTAGAATTTTTGACCACAGTACAATTAAGTTAATTAGTAAAACTAAAGGAAAAATATAAGTCCAAATATATTTGGAGACTTAAAAACATGCTTCCAAATTACTCATGGATAAAAAAGAAATCATAATGGATTTTAAAACATTAAAAAAAATAACATAAAGGGAAATCTATAGATTTAAATGTTTATAAGAGAAAAAATCTAAAAATTAATGAAATCATTTTATTATGAGAACAGAATTAACCCAGAGAAAGTAAAGGAATGGCATAATAATGATAGCAGCATATATAAATATATGGGATATGCATATGACACATACAGAAATATAAAATGTCAGTCACCTTAAACATTCACCTTAGACTCTCATCACATCAGACTATACCAGACAGAATCACTACTTGATGCAATCATGTATTCAATCTGGTGCTTCTCACCATCCCCAATTCCTTCAATATTTTAGCTTTTGTTTGATGCCAACTTCTGTATTAATGTTGATGAATTCAGTTACCACTGAAATTATGTAATGATATTTCCAAAATTCTAGCTTTTCATTTCATTGAATGTTCTCTACCAATGTTGCTATCCTTAATGCTCCCTTACTTACTCACATTGTCATACCCTGGGCTATATTATTACAAATAACAATTTCAATCAAACTACTCTCTCCAACCCCTTCTTTTGTATTCAGCTATGAACTCCACTTTACCAGAGCCTGAAATCCATTGATTCTTTAGCTTTTCCCACCCTCATCATGCTTTCACTTCCCTTTACAAACTAAATTGTATGGATAACAGTTATTATGTTTCTTATGTTTATGCTTTTTAACTCTATTGATATTTTGCCATTTTCTTATCTTCCTTCAGCAATAATATGCCTCTTGTTTAATCTGAATATTCATCTCCTTTATGCCAGCAACTATGCAGCCGGTGTGACTAATGAAAAGTAAATAACCTGAACTTCAAGATCAGCCTCAAGTGGGCCCTTTGTTTTATGCATCAAGCATATTGCAACACTCAAGGACAGTTGCTCTTCTACTCTCTCAGATGGCTGTTTCATTTCCTCTCCTCCAATCTCCAAAACCTCTTCCTTTGAAGTCGGCTTATGACTCAGGTTCCTATTCACTGAGAAAGGCAACCATATAAGGAGAGACATTACACATGTTGCTACCTGCATTGGTGCCCTTACACCTTGCTTTCTCTCTTTTTAATATAAATGAGCTACCAAATCTCATAGCAAAAACCAATCCTCCACATTTTCACTAGATCTCACAGCTTTAACTTGTTTTGCTCCTCAATTCTCCCTTCTCTTTCATGGATCATCATTTTCCCCTTTTTTCTGGACCTTTTGCATTTTCTTATCTAAAAAATCCTCTCTTGAACACATATTTCCTGGCAGTTGTCACCCAATTTCAGCTCTTCATTCACAGCAAAACTCCCTGAGTTATGCCTACTTCTTATTTTCAGATTCTGCTCTTCCACATTTTTCAAAATCCACTCTAATCAGGGTTTTATACTTAACCTTCAAATGGTATCACCAAACCAACTGCTTTCTACCCACCTGCCCTGTTACTATTAACTTAGTCTTGATTCTTTCTGGATTAGTGCAATATTTTTCTAACTGGTCTTATACATTTGCTCCCCTTCAGTGAATTCTTGACATGGCAACCAGAGTAGTATGTTATAATGAAAGTCTTCTCAGAACCTGCACCAGCTTCTCATCTCTCAGAGTAAAATTTACGTTTCTTTTATGGTCTAAGAAGCCCAGTGTTTCTAAAATTTTAATTTTTCACAGGTGCATAAGAATCATATACAAGAATTTTCTCATCAGTATTGTTTACAACAGCAAATATTGAAGTCAAAATAATAACATTTTTGTATCAGATATCAATAAATTATTATACATATGTAAAAAGTTATGAGTTTCAGCAACCCACAACAATGATTAGTTTTAAAAATCGTAATGTTGAATAATAAAAAAGTTGGTCAATGACACATATAGTATAACATTTTTATAGTATTACAAATAGCAAAGTAAACAATACATTTACTAGGGATTCATATATAGATAATAAAATTATTTTTAAGGCATAAGATTAACAAACAAAAATTTATCCCATCTGGAGGAAGAAAAGGAACAATATAAGAAAAATGTACAAATGTAGATGCAGTGTTATGTGTACAATTCTAGTTCATAAGATGGGTAAAATGTTCACAGGAGCTCATTTTATTATTATCCTTCATAATTTACATATATGTTTAATATGGTCATCCCAATAATTTTATTTCAAAGAAAAAACTAACATGAAGAGCGTTTTCATAAAGTAAGTTCTCAGGATATTCCCTGGGGCTAAAATTTAATCAATTCTATAGTATATTGGTCATAATTTTGAATAAAAATATATGACATATGATTCCAAAAAGGCTTTCTCTTTTCAAATGCTTAAATATTTTTGAAGCTTCAAAGTGAGAAACATATCTGAGTTGAAATTTTAAAAAAAATTTGAAATTGTGAAAATGCATAATTATGTCTGACCTACATATTTGCTATCATGCTTATCCCTAGAAATATGCGATGTATTAATATTTTACTCCCACTAAATCTTCACCTTAATTCCTCAAAACATCCTGCAACTTGATCATTCATTTATGTTCCAGAATATCAGTCCCTGTCTGCCTTTATTCCTTCACTATCTAGCCTTCATCTCATGGTTGAGAACTATAACCCTGCTAATGACAATACCTTTATCTCCTTTTCTCTTTTTATCACTGCATCAACCCTTTAAATCACTGATCATGGATCATTCTCTCTGTCCAACTTCTGTCCTCTTTCTTCAGGCTAACTAATAATGTTGAAAAAATTCCATATTCATAAGAATTATTTTACTTATATATTTCTTTATAATTTTAAACCCAATCCTTTCCATTTAATATGTTCCAAAGATTCTCTCTTTCTTCCAATCATCTCCTCCACTCTTTGCTTCTTTATTTAGAAAAGTTTAGGATAAAATCTAAAGTGTTTAACATGAAATCAAAGACTTTCAGATGTGATGTATTTCTTCCTTCCCTCATGTCATCCATGAGCATTCCTCTAGATTGATTATATCAAACACAATAAATGACCATGCAGTTGTTTCAATTCACCATGTTTTTGCACATCTCTGTGTTTTGCTGACTATTTCCCACTCCCTGGTGAGATATAAACAGGATATATAAACAGGAATTAACTGTGTGGGTCTTTTTGGAAAGATTGTTCACCTTTTTGCCCTTTACTCTTCTCCTCTTTGTAGTATGAATAAGGACATGCTGCTTGGTGGTAGAGAAGACATTTTTATCATTATAATGAAAGCTAGAGTTTTAGAAAGTAGAAATGTAAATGAAAAAGGGCTTGAGTTCTTTATTTCTTGAACAGATACACCACCTCTGGATCACCTGCCTTAGACAACCTACCTTGTTACAGGAGATCAACAGGGGCAGTGTCTGGCAAAAGAGGATGGCCCACTGATGAGTTCTTGTTATTGATGACAACCTTATGAGTCTTTGCTCTTATAATTGAAACTTGGCCTACTGTTATGGGGTGCCTAAGGGTTGCCACCTGAGAGCCTCCTTGTTGCTCAAATGTGGTCTCTCTCTAAGCCAAACTCAGCATATGAATGCATTACCTCCCCGCCAATGTGGGACATGACTCCCGGGGATGAGCTTCCCTGGCAACGAGGGATTAATACCAAGTGCCAACTGGAAACACGACTGGAAAAAAACCTTGAATAAAAGGGGGAAAAGGTAAAGACAAATGAGTTCATGTGGCTAAGAGACTTCAAAGAGAGTCGGGAGGTCATCCCAGAGGTAACGCTTACACACACCTCAGTAGGACCTCATAGAACACCAAAGTGCATGTCACCCCACACAGAGGGGCTCCTGAAGGCTCTGGAGACACCCAGGTCTTATAGAAGGGGGGATAGCCCCAGAGATTGATGCCTTATCAGTGGGCTCTACTTTGGAATCTGTGCTCCTGAGAGTGACAGTTGTACTCAAATAAGTCCTCCTTGCACATGGTCCATCAGTCCCTTTTATTCAAACCTATACGTGAGGCTGGAGTTTGTAGGTGTACTACCAGAGACTGGAGCCTCTGGCATTCCTATGTGCCAGCTGTGCCTGGAATCTCGGTGGAGCTGCAACTCCTACTATACAGCTCAATGGACTCACCCAAGTCACCTGGTGAAGAGACAATGATGGACAACGGCCATCCCAGGGAATAGAGAGAGCCTGCAGCTGAAGGCAGAATAATTCCATCCACCATATCCATGGGATATAAGCCCTCTCTCACTTGGAGGTGGAGTGGACATCATCATTCCAGTCCCCTCAGGATTAGGGGAAGAGCTATGGATTAGAGTGGACTTAATGGTATTCTGTTGTAGACATATTGTGATTCAAGCAATGGAAGAAATTATAACAGTGAGGTGGAGCCAGTGGCCACTAGATGCTTTTGGGGTGGGGAAGGGAAGGGCAGTTGTAATGCAGGGGCTTTTTCAGGACTTGGGGGTTGTCCTGAGTGACGTTGTGGTGATGGATATAGGCCATTTTACATCAGCATATACCATGCAGAACTGTGTGGGAGAAAGTGTGGCCTATGATGTGAACTGTGGTCTATGCTTACTGTCAAAGCCCCAGGATGTGTATATCCCTTGTGGGTGATGTGCCACACTAATTAAAGATGTTTATGTGGGATGTTATGGGAAGTATGGGAGGTGGGGAACATGGGAATCCCTGTGATTTTTGTGTAACATTTATGTAATCTAAGCATCTTTTAAAATACATATGAAAAAAAAAAAATTATGCAGAAAGTAGAGTTGCCATAGACCCCCCAACAGTATTACCTATTAGTTACATTGATAAACCAGTATTATTAGAATTATATTACTAACTAAAGAAAAAAAAATAAAAATAAAGATAATTATGAGCAAGTAAAAAAACAAACAAACAAAAAAAACCCTCCCCTTTAAGCTGCATTAGTTGCGTTGTTATAGAATACAGCTGAATGCAGTCTCCAAATACCTCCTGTCTGCTTGGGGAATTCCCTTTGTCTTTCTTAAGAGAGGATTATTGTTCACCCTGGTGAAGCAAAGTGCTCCTCTTGAGTGTTCTCATTGATCTTATTCATAGTTTGCAGTTCACTTCTCACTATCTCCCCAACAGTAAATACTTTGCTATGAGGAGTAGTGTCTAGTTATTCACCTCAAGTTTTCCCAGAATCTAGCACATAATGTTTGAAACAGTTTTTCTTCTAATCATTTGAATCTGTACTTTATTTTTACCCTGGAAACTAATACTTATAATAAGGACAAAAATTGAATAATATAATAATAGGATGATTGGAGAATACTCTGAACATTAAGACAGGATTGGATTCAAATACATTTCAGAAAATAGCATAAAAAATTATGATGAGCATAGGAAGATTTAATAACTAGAAAAATAATTCTGTCAGAAGCTATACATGAAGTTTAGGGGTAAAAAGTATTAAACTGTTATTGTAAGTAGCCAATATTTGAATCCTTACTCTATTCCTTAAAGCAATATGGATTGTGGTAAGTTCCTTAACTTCTCTGTGGCTAATTCCCCCATCTATAAAATGGGAATAATAATGGAATATAACTGACTTGATAGTTTTGCAGCACAAATTATATATCTATATATATTTACCTACTTATCAATCTATATATTCAGACATATATTTATGCATATAGAACTTACATAAATATGTGGAGAGCATTATATAATCCATATATACATTTTAGATATTTGTAAGAATCATAATTTATATACTATAAACATGTATACATGGCTTTTAGAAAATTTCTTGGAACATATTACACATTCAGAGATGCATTTATTCTCATTTTGGATGTGGTGAATAACAGCTCAGGAAAATATGCTTAATGCTTATATACATAATGCTTATATACAAATCCATGTTTATAATTTAAAATTAATTAGGAAATAAGGGTACACATTCTTTTGTTTCTTTCAGTTTTTCCAGTATAAAGACTGCTAGCCTTTAGAAGAATGAGTTCCTTTCTCTTATTTGTCAAAAAGTTTATCATAGCTAAAAATTATATGTTGTTTATACAGTTTTAGGATATATGGTGGTAACTTTCATACAGCATTAAAAAAGGTTCCAATCACTTGCATTCTCAGTTTACTCATGAAACATGTAAAGTCACTGCACTATATTTTCTCTTTCTTTCTTCTCCAAAGGGCCAAAAGGACTATAAATTTACCATCTGCTCTAAGAGTTTCTGGCCATAAAGACTGCAGTTAAAGCTATGTTAATAGCTCAGTTCAGAGAAGAATGGTTCCTTAATTTTCATTTCTTATAGGGTAAGTTAATTAAATCCATTAAAGCCATTTTATCACTCCATAAGGCTACTCAGCTTCATATGTGCTTCTAGTTTAAAATTCCAGGCTAAACTCTACATATCTGTTATCTCTGTAATTTCATGACTACAAATCCTATTTTTCATAGCATCCTGATTTGCACATTAAACATTTAATTTAAGCTTTAAAGAGTTTATTTTAGGTTAGTTGGTCAATACTAAGATTAAAATTTCATTGATTTAAAGACAAAATGTGTCTATTGAGGAATAAAAAAATAAAATCATGTAGGAGTTTGTGTGTGTACCATGACAAAACCATGCACATCAGGATTATAGACGTAGCACCCAAAGTTGAAAACCATAATTCTTGAACTTCTCACATTATATTGGGACAGAAATCTTCAAATTCATAAAAATGCAGTAAAACAATGAACACTATAGGGCACAGTTATAAATACTTATAGTGAAAAATTGTTAGCTTAGTTTCTAGATTAATGCTCGGATGCATTGTAAATGTTTATGGATTCAGTTTTGAACAACTGCTTTAGAGAAATAGAAGAGGGAAGGAATATGTTTGGGTGCATTGGGAAAGGCTTACTGGAGGATTCTTTAATGATGAATAAAATTTGTCAAGCTGAGAAATAAAGGGATTCACATATGTCAAAGGGAACAGTCGGTTATTCATGTAGTGATTCCCAAAACTCAGGAGTGACTCAAAATTCAATGAATAATTTGGTAGGATACTCTAACATTTCAAACAAAAACTCATTCATCTATTCAGTTGACCATGCACAGTATTTATTGATTGCTGACTATGTATAGAGTAGTGTTTGAGATATACTGAACTGATGGTGTAGTGAGAAAGAGTAGTAAGAAAGAGAGTAAAGAGCAGATACAGTATGTGATAAAGGCTAGGATAAGGGACAGAGAAGGTGGCATGGGAAAACATATAAGGGCATCTAATCAAGTCCTGGCATTTAGAAAAGTGTCCATTAAAACAGGTATTTAAATTAAAGTCTATTAAAATTGTTACAAATATGTCTTGTCTAATGGTAATTTAGATTGATAAGTAAAGAGACAATATATTTTTCTTCCCCCAAAATGTTACTCTATGTCCCTTTGAACCTCTTGAAATTTCTGGCTAAAAGACTTGCCTTAAATAAAATATACACAGATTAATATTTGGCTTTAACTTTAAGTTTTTAATAATCTCAGACAGCAATAAGGAATACTTTGAAAGCTTTAACAGTGGTTGATGTATTTTTTCAAAAAGAGAGAAGCATAACTCTTCAATAGACTATTTTCTTAGAGCGTATGACTGCCCACTCATTAAGTCAGTAATGATATCTTCAAATATGCGTGAGATAATTTCTGCCTAATTTTCTATCCAAAATGTTCTACAAGGAACTCCAAAATTTTTGTCCATTATTTTACAGAACCACATTGCAACTTCCACACAGATTTAGAAGCATTCATGTTTTTAGATTTAAGAGCACTTCTAATACAGCTTTACTTTTTTTAAATGCTTGCCATTGCAGAGATATCTAAATTTGTCTTACTCCATTTGAGTGATGCCTATATCTATCTTTTATTAAAGTAAACTTTTTGTCTTCATTATAACTCATCTCTTTCCATAAACATTTGCATATCCAAAATTACAAAACCAGAATTATACAATGCATTTATATTAAACAACTCTTAAAAGCTATATGTTATAAAATGTAAACTATTTAACTCAGAGATGTCTGATTTTATATTTACATGCTCTGGAAAATACAGATTATTTTTTATTTCTGATATAGGAGAAAAATCCCAAATTAGAAACAAATTAGGCAATAGAAACCACTGAACTCTTTTGCACCCCCATCTCCACTGCAAGAAGAGAAAACAAAGCAAAATGTTTGTTCCACAAATATTTTTAAGCAACTATATTTTATTATCAGGAGCTAGCTGTTCTAGACAATGGTGATATGAAAATGAACAAAACTGATAAATCAGCAAATTTATAATCCTGGAAGTCATTTTTGGATTCTCTCTCTTCTTCACCATACCATGTACTCATTTGTGCATTAATTTATGCATGACATTTTGAAGTTTTTTTCTTATATGATAGTTACAGTACTAGGCACTAAGAATTGAACAGTGAACAAAATGAACATAGATTTCCTGTCTTAAAACTTAAAGTGTAGTGCAAGAGAAAGAATTTTTAAAAATCACAAAAATAAATGTATAAATACAAATTGTAGTTAATGCAAAACAAGAAAAATAAATGAAAATATGAGTGATTGGAAGATCGTAAATGGCTTTTTCTGAATATTTAAGCTAGAAATGAAGGTTGGCTAGAAAGCAGTAACATTTGGCTTTTCCTGCTATCCAAATTACATCCCCTCCTAAGTTTTATAATGCATAGGCCCTGCAGAATGATCAGGAAAATCAGATTTTGTGTCAGTGTTAGTGATTCATCTTTAGCACTACTTGTAGCTTCTATGATTATTCTCAAGTGTTATTTTTGACAGAATTTTGTCATATGCAGAGAATACCAAATACACTGATTAAATGTGGATTTTGTTAACCTTACTCTAAAATTTCACACAAGATTTATGGGCAATCATTAAATTTTCACATCAATAGGTTATATAACATAAATATATCGACTGTATTTATAGATTACATAATTTTATATAACTTGTAATATATAATATAATTTTATGATGTTGGTTGAGGTTTCTTACCTGTATGAGTCTTCAGATGGGACAAATTGGCTCTGACACACAAGCACTGGCATCCTTATACCCGCTAGCTTGGGCTTGATGTCAAGGTTGCAAGAGGAGTCCAGGAGCAAATGCCTGAAGCTAAACTGAGAAACAGCATAGTTTTTGCCATATTTTATTGGCCAACATAAACCATAAATCTAATCCAGATTCAAAGACTAGGAAATAGAATACACAGCTTAATGGGGGATGCTGCAAAGTCATATTGCAAGGGAAATGGAATAAAGAGAAGGGAATAATTGAAGCCATTTTTGGATCTATTTACCACAGTATATGTATCTTGGGAGATACGGCTTAGCAATAACTAAAAGTTGTTAACACAGTTAACAATCAACCCCAACAGCACTTGGTATTTTCATACACTCCCATTTTGGTGTGTTACTTGGTGGTAGCAAATTGTGTTGTCATTTTTAGTTATAATTCATTTTTTAGGTATATTTGATTTAGGTATTTAATATATCTTTAATCTCCCATCTATTTATTATAGGATAGTTTTTTCTATGATCTTGAGCAATTATGTCCATTTCCATATTTTTCTCCTGAGTGACAACTAGACAATTTTCATTCTTGGCATTCATCTTCAAACTTAGACTCTAAAGACATAGTCACGTGACTACATTAAGGACATTAAGCATGGGTTTTTAAAATTATTTTTATTAATTAATATTTACAAAAAAACATTTGCATACTGATGGAAGAACTGAACATCAAATACAATGAGTTCACAACCCTTTTTTAACAGTAATTATATGAAAGTATAACCCAATATAACAATAAGCTTATAATTTGCAAAGTTATGGTAAAATTATATATTCAAGTTTGCCTATATATTTGAAATCCATTTTTTCCTTCAAAATTGAGTATAAAAATAGGATAAAAATTACTGATGATATAGAATACACATAAATATGCTTATACAATAGGTTTTTTATATAATTTACACAAACTTTATATTTGCCATTGGTATTAAAATCTCAAAATGTTATTGAATTTTAGTATTTGTACTTCATAGTAACAAAAGCCATTGTTTCTTCAATACTAACATTTGGAGTATTTTGTGTATTCATTGGAGTGTTTTGTGCCTGTTTCAGTGTTTTGTATATATCTTAAACTTCTCCAGAATATCATTATATGCTGAAGGTGAGGGATTTGCTTACTTCTTTCGTTTTTCTCAAAGCAACAATACATAGAGCTTATCTCAGTAGATTTACATTTGAATAGGTGGGTTGATTTATTTTAGGAACAACTTAGAATTCTGTAACTGAATAATTAATCTAGATGCTGGTTATTTCAATAATGTATACTGATTAAAATTTCAGCATGAAATCAAAATGTAAACTAAAAAATATCCATTTTCATGTACTCTTTTGTTGTTAATTCATTGCATGATTTGCTACATTTTCTGTATCTTACAAACCTAAGATATAATATCAAAGTAAGGATAAAACATTTCTGCTTTGAACAATAAATGGAGGCAATAGATATTTCAAAACTTTCTCTTATAAATAGTTTGGCTCTTAATATAGGTTTTGTTTATTTATTTGTTTTGTCAAGAGAGCAGATATCAAGGTAATGCCATATTTTGATTTGTTAGAGGGATAAAAGCATTGATTCAACATTCAACAATTTTTCAATAACTGCACTGGGTACTACTATTCTGGTAGCTGAAAATAAAATCTGCACAACTGGATTGATGAACAAACTACACTTTTAGGTACTTGATAAAGTTGTACAATCTACCTTCACAGTCCTCTGATTTTGTTTTAAAATGATGCCTTTGATTGAGATTTAGCTTTAAGATCCTTAGAGATATACATAGCTCTGCTCAGGTTATTTGAGGTTTAGAACATAAACTATACTAATGGCATCACTGCTTCTTAAAATAATTGTATCTCATTTTATTATTTTCCCTATCAAAAAGCATTTTTCTTTGTTCCTTGGTTGCAACTTGAAGTTTGAAACATAAGAACAATGTTACATATATAAATTGTAACACTGCACAACCTGCACTAAAATTTTCCGTTCTCTTTCCTTGAAGTATATTAGCCAAGAATGTGCCTGTTTTGCTGTAAGTAAAGTTGGTTCCCCTTTATTTGTCTTGTGCTTTTTACAAAATTGGCAGGATTTCAAATTGAGAATTTAAATTGTTACCCAAGTTTCTTTTTGGTAGATTGTTTTACTCAATTCTTATGCTCATGAAGTAGAATTGCCTTAAGGTTTGAACAAACACACAAGATAAAGTGTTGATTATCATGAAAAAAGTGGAAAGACTCAATGTATTGGAGGGTTGACTTTTAACTATGCATAAATGCTTTGGTCTTTAAAAGTTCATTCATTATAAATTTTTATTAGCACAAATCAAAGAAAAATAGACCCAACTACTAAGTCCAAGTTACCTATACTGATACTGAAAATGGAGCTAATATATTGATTAGTGAAAATATGGGTATTCCTATAAATGTTTCATTTATTAATTTGATTTTTTCACACTTTTGTAAAGCTAACATTTTTATCCCTAAATCAGAAGTGAGGAAGTTGTAGCTTAGGATTCTTAGAATTTCCCAAGTTTGCAGCCCTATAAGTGGCAGATCTTCAGTCCAATCTGGTACCACCTGACTCCTGTACTTTTGTTCTTGTTCCCATCACTCTGATGGAGTCCAACCACTCCTATCACTTTCCTACTGCAACTGTTCCAAAGGATCGATTCAGAAAATTTTGTAAACCTGTAAATCTTCAGACCCTCAGAGAGTTAGTGTTCTCACCTGTCAGCTTTTTTTAGATTTTTCTGAACTCAGAGCTGTTTTTCTATGCTTTTGGGAAAAGACATTATGATTTAACAGAAAAAATTAGTAATTAAAGGCCCCGTGATCCTCCACCCCTCTTCCCCAATCCTGGCAGACACACACATATGTCTGATTTTGTACTGCATCAATTTTTTAAAACTAAAATAACTAGAGTAGCAGTTTGGTATTATTTATGAATTCCAAAAATATATATTGGATTGTGTTTGTAAATTGTTCTGTTCCTCTGGGTACATTAGATTGTATTAGATTCAGAGGTTTCACTCTTACTTGATTAAAATATGATTAAGGCTTTGATTGGGCCACATCAGTAGGACACTGAATCCATGCCCCCTTGGTGGGCGGGATCTCACAGAGAAAAGGACAAGGCAGAGGAATTAGTTGGAGTTTTGGATCCTGGAGCCTGGGACACTGAGAAGCAGATATGTGTGGAAGGAAAGTAGGCTACTTTAGACATGGCAGAGGCCCTGGGGAGAGAGGGGATCTGTTCACCTGACAGTTTACAGCTAGCCTTGTGGAACGAGCAGAGCAGCTGACCCCAGAGAGAAGTGAGCCCTGGTAGAGAGATGAGACTTGTCCCAACATGCTGCTGAGATTGGAAGAAGCTGGGACCATGGAGTCTTGGGAAGAAGAGGAAGACTGAAACTTAGCAGACATTATCCGCCATCTTGAGTCAAAACGTGGAACAGACTCTTTTTGAGAAATAACCTCTTTATGGTACCTTGAGTTGGACACTTTAGAGTCTTGTGACTGTAATCTTCTACCCCAAATACATACCCTTTATAAAAATTAACCTATTTCTGGTATTTTACATCGGCACCCCTTTGGCAGACTAATAGAACTGGGTTAGTCAATGTGCTACATTTTAACTCTGTAATATTTATAATCTTAACCAGTGACAATTTCTTTTATAGCACTGCTATGATTTACTAGAAGTAGCACTACTACTGACTAATATTTTTAAATGCATATAATATGCTAAATATTGCACATACATATATATACTCACTCAATTTTTATCCATAAACTATATTTAAAAATGCCATGTGCTAAAAAGATACTATATGTAGGATAGACAGGGTAATTTGTTCAATGGGATATTCCAGAAATATTATTGACTTGCTCAATTTGTTTATGATTTGACCTGTTAGGAAATCATATAGAAAAATATTATTAGAGTCTAAAGCAAAATCCATTTATAAATAATGTGTACTAAGATGAATGGATAAGAGACAAAATATGCAGCCCTTCCTGCCTCTGAAGAAACCAGCTAAATTGCCTTGTGCTAAAAACAGTCTGATGTCTTAGGAGCAATCACTAAATGTATGGTGTGACAAAGAATGTAAAACAATATGAGAAAACGGCATTAACAACAGAATTTAGGAAAAGTCACAATCGTTAAAAACTATCTTTTAAATATAGCACAGTTAGTTCCAGAATGCAGAAAGACATTAGGAATGAGCATAACCCCTTTCTGAGAATGTAGTGGCTTACTGAGTTTTCAAGAAGAGAACACAAATTATTGCTGTTACCTTCCTTAAATTGACAGTGCAAGCTATAGAGATAAAGGTGACAGATGAGTTGCAACTTGCTGCTGAAAATCAGGAGCATTCCTAATCAGTCCTGTCAAGGGCACAAGAGCAATTGCAACTACAAAAACCAAGAACCCCTCTAGGTACCTAGTTTGCCTTTGGCACCGAGTCCCTCATCATTAATGAGGCATTCAGCAGTTAACACCATCAAGCTACCCACTTAGAGTGCTGATTATACAATCAGAGTGCTGTTAGGAAGAAAAATTTATTGCTACATGAAGATAATTCCTGGAAAGTCAGCTTCATCACATTGACCAACTTGCTTAGTTATGAATTGTCCCTGTTGGAACAACACACAGCAAAGATTCTCTTCCCAGTTTCCTCACTCTGTTAAATACCTTAATGGGCAATCATCTAACTCTAGAACTAACTACATATAGCTCAGAGATAAAAGTCCAAAAGCAGTTTGTGAGGCTGGATTTTTTTTTGCCAGATGTTGCACATGGGAATATATGAATGGAAAAATCCCAAGTGTCTGTTATTCTGCTAAGAATAACTTTAAAGAAGGTCTTAAATAATCCTAAGAAGAAGTAAACATTTTGAATAGAGCTATGAATGGAAACATGATTTTACATGGTATCTACTGAGTGGCCTTAAATAAATACAAGAAAGATGAATTCTATAAAATAAGAGATGAGATGATAAAGAAAAATGTTGACATAAAACACCCACTAAGATGGATATACTTAAAAAATTAAAAGTAACAAGTGTTGGTGAAGATGCAGAGACATATGTACGCTTCTATATAGCTGGTGGGAATGTGGAATGGTGCAACCACTGTGGGACAAAAATTGGTTTTCCCTCAATCAGTATACAACCAAAAGAACTGAAAACCGGAATTCAAAGAAAAACGTGTACATGAATGCTCATAACTGCACTATTCATCTTAGAAAAAGGGTGGAAATAGCCCAATCCATCAATGGATGAGTGGATAAACATATCATAGCATATAAATATAGTGGAATATTATTCAACCATAAAAGGAAATTAAGTAATGATACAGGTTACAATGTGGATGAACCTGGAAAAAAATCATGCTAAGTGAAGGAAGACAGAAACAAAAGATAGCGTATTATATGATTCCATTTGCATGAAAAATCCAGAATAGGTAAGCCTATATAGACAGAAAACAGATTGGTGTTTGCTAGAGCCTAGGAGAAGGGAGCAATGGAAAGTAACTGTTTAATGGGTGCTGGGTTTTATTTTGGGATGATGAAAATAGAGGTGGTGGTTGTACAATATTGTAAATGAACTAAATGGCACTGAATTGTTTACTTTAGAATGACAAGTTTGATGGATATGTGAATTTTACTTCAATTTTTAAAAAGGAAAAAATTGAGGTAAAAATAATTTTTTATGAGTCAAGGCAAGATTAATGCTTTAGAAAGGAGGAATGAAAAGCTGGTAGATTGCCAAAGTAAATGAGGAGGCCAGGATATTGTAGACAAAAAGGAAAGAAGGAAACAAAACAAAAAACAAGGTCAAACACTGCAAATTAATGAATCTTAGAGAAGAAACCAGAAGAAAACAAAATAGGAAAAATATTCAATGGTATAATAAAAGTATAGTTTCCTCAACTGATGAAAGTTTTAAATGTGTATGCAAAAATACCTTGTCAAATTTCAAGCAAAAATATAGCAATAATCCTAAAATAAGCCACATCTAGATAATATTTAACGAATTTAAGCTTAAAAAGAAATACTGCTCACATGTAAGTAGACTATATATTCTACAAAGAAAGAATATCTACTCACCGATGTGACGTCAGACATATTTCATAAAACATAATGTGAAAAAAAGAACACAATGTTGAGAGTGTTGATGTGAATTATTTGTTACCACAAAAACTGTATATTATGTACAATTTCATTCATGCATCTATGGAAATTTGTTACCACAAAAACTGGTATTTATGTACAATTTCATATATACATCTATGGAAATTTTCTTTGATTTATAAAAGTGGATAAAATTCTACAAAACTAGACAAAGGACTGAACAGACAATTTATAAAAGGAACATTTAAAAGTACATAAACAGTTAAAAAGCATGCAAATACAGTAGTAATTAGATAAACTAATTAAACATAATATGTTTTCTCTGATTAGCTTGGCCAAATTTGAAAGACTCCTCAAAATATGGATCAGTAATGTACTCTCTGAGTCTAAATATTGTGAATGCAACTTGCTGCAGGCTTTTTGGTTGCCAATTACGCAGTATCTAAATAAAACAATGATGTATATAATCTTAGATAGAACCAGCCATTTTGTACTTAGGGAGTTATTCTATAGTATCCTTCTTACAAAAGCACAAGATTACATATACAGATATGCTTATTTTAGTTTATAATGACTAAACAACAAGACAACAGCAGAGTAGGTTTCACCATGGAAGCAATTATCTGGATAGATTACGGTATGACTAACAATAGAACAGTATTCAACAAATAGAAAGAGCCAAGTTATGTGTGGCAAATATATATATATATAAATTCCAATTATACTTTATGTGAGGCAAAAATCAAATTTTAGATCAATTTGTTCATTCTGACTATTTTGTAAAAATATACTTTATGCTTATATATACAGTATATATTATTTTCATAAAACATTTAATAAAGTGAATATAAAGCCACAATTTATACTTTGCTGACAAAGCATCTTGAAGAATATCCCCATATTCTTGCCAGAAATCAGTTTTAGAAGGCAGATTCAGGATGGAGATATTTATATTATATTTTATATGCTTATGGTCTCATTATTTAAAACAGTCTTGGTAAGTTCTGTCATGTCTTCTAGTTTGGGTAATGGATGGAGGTGATGGTAGTACAACATTGTGAATGCAATTAACAGCACTGAAATATATACCTGAATATCAATAAAAGGGGAAATGTTTGATTGTATATAAGGTAACAGAATAAATTTTTTAAAAATCCATGGGGGAGCAGATGTGGCTCAAGCCGTTGAGCACCCTCCACCAAGTAGGAGGTCCCGGGTTCGGTTCCCTGTGCCTCCTGAAAAAACAAAAACAGACAACAAGCAAAACAAATGATAAAACTAACTCAGGGAAGTCGATGTGCCTCCGTGGTTGAGTCCAGCTTCCTACACACAAGGTCCCAAGTTCAATCCCTGGCCCCCAGTACCTAAAAAAAAAAAAAAAAA